>PVJD01005325.1:43168-117799 GCA_004026545.1 Mormoops blainvillei | reverse complement strand
GTGCATTCATTGCTTTTTGTATGTACCTTGGCTGGAGATTGAACCTACAATCTTGGCGTATTAGGAGGACACTCTAGCCAACTGAGCCACCCAGCCAGGGCCTTGAAATTCTTCATCTTTGAACAAGGGGTCCCGCATTTTCATTTTGCATCGGGCCCTGCAAATCATGTAGCCAGTCTTGTGAAGGAAAGAAGAGAACGTGCCTAAAAAGGAAGCCTGTCTACGTCCCTGGTACAGAAAAGGCCTCAGCCACTGAAATCGGGGTCCCTGGCAGGGGTTGGGCCGCCAGAGCTCTGGACGGAAGGGACAGCGCCATGAACCGGAAAGTTCAAGCATTTTGTGCGCAGTTCTATTCAGGCCTCACAGTGAAAGGCATTTGCCTTAACCCTTATGAGGGAAGAGTGTTCTTGGAAAAGTTACCTTTCTTGGCGCAGCTAGCTCGTCTGGGCAGTCTGACCCCGGTGAGCTGTTCTCCAGGGCCCACGTGGTGTTGGCAGCTTGACTTCCCACTAACTGCGTTTAGGTCACCTTCCACTGGCGGGGGGGGGCGGGGAATCAGGGACAGGGCCTCGTGAGTTCTAAGTGTCGACACGAAAACAGGGCAAGATCTTTTGCAAGAATGGTGAGGTCTGTAATTGGAAAAAAAGTCCAATACGGGTATTGTTGGATGATTGGGAAACCGTCCCTAGGCTGTCCAGCCACATGCTGGGACCAGTGTGCCCTACGCGACATCCCGCCACCACGGGTGGGCTACAGAATTAGAGAGCAGGCTTCGCTTCAGTGGCAGCCCTTGTGGTAACAGCACGTGAGCTCATGCACAGCCACACTCGGGGCGCATGCAAGCGTGCACCTTGATTCGCTTCCATTTTAATAGAGAAGAAACAAAGGTTAAAAAAAAAAAAAAAAAGTCAAGCAGTTGGCCGGGATTAGAACCTGTGTCTGAGGCCTCCTAGTGGACCGAACTCCTAATACCGCCTGCCCGGGAGACCTGCCTTAAATCCGGAGCTCATTGTTTTTGAGTCATGGGGCCCTTTGTCAATCTAATGAAGCCTGAACCCCCTCTCAAAGCTAAGTTTAAAAGAAGAAAACAAAATGCATAGGTTTGCAAAGGAAACAATTAGATTTGAAGTACTTCTCAAAATATTTTTTGAATTGCTACGTGCATTTTATTAGCACAGTAAGTAACGAGCTCCAGAACCACATCCAACCACCTCTCCCATTTTGAGGCAGCGATGAGCATAAACGGTATTTTGAGGTCTGTGTAACAACCATAATATTATGTGGAAATATCTAATTTTTTTTACTAAATCACAGGTCCTGCTAATGCTACTGTGGTTTGGTGCCCACATCCGGAATCGACAGAATTGCTCAATGTCCACTAGAGGCTAGTGAAATAGTTTTCCTTTCCTTTCCCACCCAAGCCCTGGCCCGTCTAAATTCCATCCCCGGTCCCCTGACCCCTACGTTAGGACCTCCAATGCTAAAGGCGTTTCTGGAGTCTGGTTTTCTTGGTAAACTTGGAGCTTGACGTTGCTTCCATCATAACTAGATCAAGTAGCACTAGCTTTTGAATACCTGTCCCCCCACCAAAAATACCCCATAAACCTTGCATGGGGGGGGGATTCACCCAACAGGGCTCTTTGTCATACCTGTGGACAGCCTTTTTCTCATAAACTGCTCTTAACATGTCTCGACCTGCACACGTTAGTCTTAGGAGACTTTGACCTCTGGAAGATGGACACTATACATTGATGAGTCAGTTCTGAGGTTCTCAAAGAATCGCACGCCCCCACCTTCTCTCAGCGCTGTGTGATACATTTCTTGAAAGGTCACAAAGGCATGTTTCAAATGCCACCTCCTAACCCGGCCCAGCCAGAAGTACTCTCTCCTTTCCGGAAGCAGACAGTAGCTCTCGTTAAGTTCTGCTTTGTTCTGTTGTCTGCACCCCTCACCCGCCCCCGGTGGCAAACTCCACGGGGCGTACAGGCCCTGTGCCGCTCAGTCTGGGCTACATTCCACAGACGTACAGCCTCAGACATGCAGTCTCTTCCAGATTTGTGGGAGACACGCATATGATAGATGTTACAATCAGGAGTTTTGCAACTTTGCCTCTGGTGTCTCCGTGGTTTTGTGGTTTGAGGCCATGAAACCCTCTTTATGCTGAGTGGCTGTGGGTAGTAGGTTTGATAAGACATTATCTGCTAAGAACCGTCAATATTTTAAAATAGCTTTGCTTGCCTTGCCAATTGGTTGGAGCATTGTCTTGTAAACCTAAAGGTCCCTGGATCGATTCCTACTCAGGGCACATGCCTAGGTTGCAGGTTTGGTCCCCGGTTGGGCACGTATATGGCGTAACCAATGGATGTTTCTCTCATATCAACGTTTCTTCCTCCCTCCCCTCCCCTCTCTCTAATAAAATCAACGGGCATGTCTTCAAGTGAGGATTTAAAAAAAAAAAGCTTTGCTTTTTTATTACAAAAGCAATATTTGGTCATGGGAGGAGAGGTAGAAAAGCAAGGTAAAAATTAAAACCCTGTAACCCAGCAGTTGCAACATCGCTGGGGGCAACGCCCACCCGCAGGCAGGTAAGGAGCCCTTCCCCCTTGTAAATGCGGTGGTGGAAAGCTTTGTGCAGACCTGTGGGGTCCATCCGTGTTTGCTGAAGATGAACTTGAGCTATGGCTTGGTATGTAGCCGCCCAAAGGCTGCAACCAGGATGCCCGGCTCTCCTTCTGGCTCTGTCATTGTATTTGCTGTGTGACTTTGGTCACATCACTTAAGAGCTCTGCGCCTTGTTTTTCTAATCTATAAAATGGAGACGCGCATGGTGCCTCCATCACAGAATTGTTAAGTATGAGCTAGAAGAGCGTCTGGCAAATAAGCCCAGATCAAGAGACAGCTAATTAGAATTTGTATTTTTAAATGAGTTAATAATTGCAAACAGTCCTCAATTACCTGTGCCTACTAGGGTTTTCGGGACTTTCCATGATCCTCACATCATCGATGTGTGACTTTGGGATTAATTACGTAATTTTTGCACTGGGTTTACTTTATTAATAGTAATTTCTGATGCTCAAACTTCAATTAGGACAAAGCTACATATATCTTAGGACAAACTTTAATCCTCTCTGGTCACGTAAAAAATGCCTGTACTTTGAAAGTAAATGGACATAATAGAGATAAGTGAACACAATGGAATAAAAGTCATCTATTAATTATAAACAAAATTTGATTCCACAGCCAGAGATGGGGGGAAGAGAATTCTTGTGCTCCGCTAGAGGGAGACTTATTGGAAAGCAATTTAAAGATACTACCAAAATGTAAACTGCAAATACCCTTTGACCCATCAATTCTATGTTTCGGAATTTCTCCCAAGGAATTAATTTGATTAAGTATGCAAACAAAATACGTACAAGGGTGTTCAGAGCAGCCCCGTCCACGAGAGAGTTAGCAGGATTCAACCAAAATTTCCACGAGTATAGGGCTGGTCAAATTCATAGGTGACCACACAAATCTCAAAAACAGAAAAGGCATGGTTGACCCACCTGTGTTGTTATGGAGAGTGGTCGAAGGTCAGTTATTAAATGAACAAAAAACAAGCTGTGCCCTGGCCAGTGTCACTCAATTTGTGGGAACATCGTGCAGTAAGCCAGAAGTTCAGTTCCCACTCGGCGCGTGCCTAGGTTGCAGTTCGGTACCCTGTCCGGGCAGGGGCATGCGAGAGTCAACCAGTCACTCTCACATCAGTGTCTCTCTCCCTCTTTCCCCCTCTCTCCCAAATCAGTAAGCATCTCCTGGGGTGAGGATAAAAAAGAGGGAAAAAAAAAGTTTCATTGCACTGTACAGTACAGCCCCTGCTGGAGTTTAAAAACGAAGGTACGTGCATAGATCTGTTCTCAAAGGACATGAAGTGACCTGAAGGTGGCTGTTTCCAGAAAGAGAAGGAAATATGGGGAGTCGAGGAAGGCTTTTATTACTTTAGTACCCTTCCCTTCTGTTCTGTTAGGCTTTTCATTGTACAACAAGCCCGTATTAAGTAGATGGTAAAAAATAGCTTTAAATTTACCTGCCTGATTTTCACTCACTGCAGGTTTATCCACATTGATAGCCATGTTTTAAATATATATGAATTATTAATTTTAATGTATAAGGATACCTTGGAATTTAAAAGTTCTATGAACATTTTCTGCGCCCTGCTTCTCCATTCAACTCCCACCTTTGGACATTTTAACCTCATTTTCTACCAGTCTTCAGGAAGCCCTTGGGTAGCAAACTAAAGAGAGTTCTTTATCAGGCAATTTGCGTAATGCACAGAACATCTTCTTTCCCAGCGGGCCTGGAGGAGTTGACTGCCTTCATGCATTTCTTTGTTATCCTCTGGGATTCTAACTTCAGGATCAAATTGGAATTTATTCAGTTAGTACAGCAGGCATTTCAGCAGCCAAACTTGTTTTCTCTCTCTTTTTAAAATATTTACTTTTTAGAGAGAGGGAGAGGTAGGAAGAGAGACACAGATTGGTTGCCTCTTGCTTGACCTCCGGGTGGGGACCTGGCCCGCAACCCTGGCATGTGCCCTGACTGGGAATCAAACCAGCGACTTCTCGGTTTGCAGGCCGGCGCTCAACCCACTGAGCCGCATCAGCCAGGGCTGAACTTGTTTCTTTCAAATTGTACATGTATATGTCAGTCACAGAGTAGACCTACTCACTGATTCATTCCATCTATAACTCACCTCCCATTCTGGTGCTTTCCTTCAATAAAAGATTCTCAAAGAACCTTACCGCATCTACTGAGACTAAGACTATACTAGGGGACAGTACACTGTATCACTGATAATTTCTCACCAAAAGAAAATATTGATCTTCATTTCAAAGCGCTTTTGCAATACAGTCAGTCATGTTTATTGTATGTTAAATTCATGCTTGTAGAAAATTTGGAAAATACAAAATAATGCAAAAAAGTAACATTACCTATAATCTAGTCCCAAACCCATGGGCCACAGTTGCTGATGTTCTCCTCTATAGCCTTTCATTCAACTTTCTATGTTTTTATATCGTTGTATGAATGCATGCACTTTGAAACCTAACATGGCATTTCTTACCATTACTCTTAGTAGGCATTTGGGTTTTTTCTAGTTATTTATAATAAAAATTATGCTACATTTGTCATCTTAATGCATAAATCTCTTTCCGTATATAGGATTATTTTCTTCAGATAGGTTCCCAGAAATTGAATTACTGGGTCAAAGGTTATGAACATTTTTAAGGCTCTTACTAAATGTTGCCAAATTGCTTTCCACGGAGGTTATATCAGTTTACACTCATCAGCGATGCTGAACTGCCGAGTTTACTGTCCCCTTCTCCAAACTTGGGTGTTGTTATTAAGGACCACACTAACTTAGATAAACTGCTTATCATTATTACATTAGTAACTTTTAATGGCATAAGTGGAGGAGCTTTTAAAAACCCACACATGATCATATGTTTGCATAGTTTAATGATGTATAATATATTAAATTAAAAAATGGCCAAAAAGCCCTGACTGGTGCCGCTCAGTGGATCGAGTGCTGGCCTGTGGACCAAAGGGTCGCTGGTTCGATTCCCAGTCAGGGCACATGCTTGGATTGCGGGCCAGGTCCCCACGGGTGCAGGCAGTGGGGTGGGGCACGAGAAAAGCCACCACACATTGATTTTTCTCTACCTCTCTTTCTCCCTCCCTTCCCCTCTGTCTAAAAATAAATGAAATCTTTTTAAAAAATCTTTAAAAAACTAAAAAATAAAATTACCAGCATTCCGATGACCAAGTGTCAGTATGCAAATATAAAACCCACCAACTGTATCACCAAGCAGCAGAGGAAGTACTGTGTAGACAATAAAATCATTTGAAATTTCACCACTTTGTTTAACACATAATTGCAGTAACCAGCAAAAAGGGAAATCATGAAAAATTTGGCCTTTTTGCCCCAAGAATGTTGGGAGTTTATCCCAAGTGCCTTGATTCACTTCATCAATGTTCGATACCATTTGTGCGTAAATCCCAGGACTCAGCAAGTGCTGTGACATTAATTGGACAGTGACGCTCTGCCCAACCGAAAGCTGCAGCGCAGTTGGTTTTTGGTGATGACTCTGCTTGGAAAGTGCCCAGCAGGGAGCCATTCCCAATCGATTATATTTCATTGCTAATAGCCTCCAAGACTGTTTCCACTCCTGTAATTAAATGTAATTCTCGATAGTTGAACAAAGCAGTGATCAAGGAAATGGTATGGGGGTGGGTGCCACACACACAGAATTAACGTTCAGCCCCGCCTGGTGTTCAGAGACATGGAGGGCAGCCTAAAACCGGAGGAAGTGCGCAGCAGCTGACGAGGCTGGGTGGGCGCCTTGAGGCGGGGTGGGGGAGCTGGAGGGAGGCGATCACTTAAAACTTTACATATTTAAAAGGAAGGAAGGAAGGAAGGAAAAGTGCTTACCCAGTATCTATTAAGGGCTACCCACTGCGCTTTTTCTCATTTCTCCATCCTCATTTAATTGGGAAAAGATTCAGGATTGCTGCAACGTAGCTTAGTTTAAGAATAGCTGAAAGTGTGTGGTAGGAATAATCCGTCAATGAGGAAGGGCATAAGAGAGTCAGAAGGTTATATAGTTTGCTGGCTTCACTTTTGCAATACAGAATCTCGGCACTCAGCATCATTATGGTTATATGTGTTTATAACCATAGAAAGGGGTTCTCTGTAATTTCACTAAAACTGGCAGTAAGAGAACCAAACCCCCAGTATATGATCTTCCCTCCAAAATCCTGTAATGACGCCATAGTTAACATAAGACTATATTACCTGTAATACTTTTAAGTAGAAAACAGAAAATTGGTGCCTTTGGTTCAGAAACAGTCATTGAGCACGGACTATGTACCTGGCATCGTGCAAGGCACTATGATGCAGGAGAGCCGGACACCGCTGTGCGGTGCTATTCCTCTTACCTAATTGTGTTTCTTTTATTGTTCTAGAAATACAAGATAATTTTTAAAAGATTTAAATCTTACATATAATTGAAAGAGAAAAATGGGGGACAAGTCAATAAATGTGGCTGGGAAAATTGACCCTCGAGCTGGGAAGAAGTTAGATTTTTCTACTTTAGTTACAAAAATGCAGCCTGTCGTTACGTAAATAACAAAACCTAAACAACAAAACGGACAGCTGTGGGAGAAAACACGGAAGAATGCATTTATGACTCCATTCAAAAGACAAAAAACCATCCAAGGAGGCGGCGATCTGACAGCTCCAGAATTAGAACAAGAGCATATGATGATAACAATAATGTCCCAACAGCAAAGTTAAGAGGCAAGCAGCATGCCAGATGAAATATGTGCCACCTATGTTAGAGAAATGAGTCACATTCGGAATGAACAAAGAACTCCTTCCAATTCGTAAGTAGAAGACACAACGATCCAGTAGGGAGAGGCATGGGCCAAGGCTGTGGACGGACAGGGGACGGATGTGGCTGTACCAGGGGCCAGACCAGGCCTGACTTGGGAAAATGAACCTAAGAAGAAAGACAGGCACAGTCTCCATTATGTTCCCCTCGCTCTCTCTCCATTCTTCAAACCGACCACCCCATTTCTGTCTCAGGACCTTTGCATATGCTGCCCCATTGGCTTGGAAAGCTTGCTCCACCCTCTTCCCAAGGCTAACGCTTTTCGTGGTCTTTTAGTTCCCGCAGTTGTCAGACGTCCATTCAGCTCAACTTCTGACAGTTCTGAGTGATGGTGCTTCTGTATTTCAGTTGTACTTTTGATGTGGTTGTGCACAGAGGCTAGCCACGTCTGCCTTTACTGCCACCATGCCCAGAAGCCCCCACCCGCCTTTTTTTTTAATTTTTTGTCTTTTAGATCCCAGACTGAAGGGTACTGTCTCAGAGAGGCCTTCCCTGACCCCCTCCTATTTAAAATCAACTCCCCTTTTAGTAGAATCTCTCTCAGTATGTCAAAGTTCAGGGACTATGTTGTTCCCTATCACGTCGCCAGGATTTAGAACACAGCCTGGCACCCAGAGGAGCTCAAAACACTTGCTGAACGATTGGCAGAGAGTTCACCTGCCTCTTTCCTGTGTTAATTAACCAACTGATTGTTGTTCGGCCCTCTGTGTCCGTATAAACTCTTGGAAGGCAGGGGTTAGGACTCTATCCTTTACTGCTCTTACAGCCCCTAAAAAAGAACCAGGAGTATGGTAGGTATTCAGTAAGTGTTCGTTACACGAATAAACGAATGGGCCTCACATATTGTTTAAAAACCTTATTATGGATACTAGGTACAAGAGAACAGGGGGATCAGGTAAAATCACACGGCAAAATTCCCTTCTTAGGGAGTATTTTCTGTTGTCCATTTACTCTCTAAATGTCTCCTGTTTCTGTGTGGCAACCTGTCCACAGAAGGGAACCCTGGATTTGGAAGGCCCCTCGAGTTTAGCAGCAGTTCGCCCTGCCACTTCTTTGCCTCACCTTAAGATGTCACTAAGTGACTTGTCCTCGGCTTTCACCAGCTGTTGGAGAGAGAACTGGGGCTCCAAACAGGAAGGGAGGAAATGACCTGATGTGATGAACAAATCTCCCACTTCCTCCAGCTCCTGGTAGATGAGGTGACATGGCACTGATGTGCCCCTGGCTTTGCAGGACGTCCATTAGCACACCTGATACCCCGAAGCCCCGGAGCCTCCCATCCTACAACCAGAACCTTCCTACGTCGGGTCAGACCCGATAAGTCGTGTCACGTGATTGACTCCGTGCTGTGGGTCCAGCTGTGTCCCTAAGGGCACTAGGGTAGACTTCAAATGTCCAATCATACTGCTGCTGTCAAGTAGTGGAGGAGTTGGAACACACAGGAAAGAAATGACTAGATGTCAGAGAAAACCTTATAGGCGATGTGATATTTGGGATTGGATGCCAGAACAAAAAAGAAAAAAAGGACATCAGTGGGAAAACTGATGACATACAAATGAAATGTCTCGTTTAGTTAATGGAGCTGTATTGTGTGAGAGTGAACAGTGCTGTGTTGATGTGGATGGTGCAGAAAAAGATTGAAGGATCCCCAGGCAAGGAATGAACTCCTGAAGTCAGATAGAACTGGGGAGGGACATTGCCACCACTTACTCGCTCTGTGACTGTGGCCAAGTGACCTCTCAGAGCCTCAGTCTTCTTATCTGTAGACAAGGTCCACCGTGTGGGGTTGTTGTGATGGCTCCGTGAGATAACATGTGGCACGTAACACATCTCCTCCTGCGGCACCTGCACATCACAGATTCTCAGTAAATGCCAGCTTCCCCCCGTCAGTCATTTCAGAAAAAGAAACAGTCGGCTGCCCTAAAATATTAGGAAAAGAAATAATGAGAGGAGATTTATATGAGGTCATTGAGGTTGGCCAGTTCGGATTAGAGACGCAGGAAGGGGACAACGGTCCCACCTGAAACTGAGCCAAGAGAATCGCTTTTGATCAGTTTTAAATCTGTGAAAGGCATTTCTTAAGCTATTGAAAGAAGCCATTCTTCCATTAAAACTGGCCTTAAAAACTTGTGGGTTTTTTTTTTTCCAAGCTAAACTCAGAGATGGGCACAGCAGTACGTGTGACACTTGTTTATTGCCTCCCTGGTTGTAAAGGCAAAAGACCAGAAACTACCTAAATATCCCCACGTAGGGAGGAGCCTAGCTAAATAACTAATTCTCTGAAGACATTTTAAAAATATAAAGCAAGTGTATGTATGTACGTACGTATACATACACAGAGATCAATGGGCCAGGGTCATGTGAAGATACATATGCAAAAAAATGCATGGGTTGGTGTAGAATGGACACACAATATACCGCCATTGGTACATTAAAAGGTATGCGTGTTTGTTTCCGTATTCATCCACTGGCACTGGAAAGATACACAAGAACCTCATAATAGTAGTTGCTACTTGATCAACCCCCAAGAAAGGGACCATTCAAGTCACATCCATCTTCTTAAAATGTTATCGCCAACCAAGTTTTACTTTTCTTTTTTTTCTTTTTTTACTTTTTTTTTCCGTCTAGGAATGTTTAACCAAAATTTATGACATACTAATTTCTTCAGTATGTTTTTAAACTTTTTACTACGGGAAATTTCCGACACACAGAGGGGAATCACAATGACCCCGTCTGCAGCCGTGACCCAGCTTCCATAATTATCGCCCTCTGTCGTTCGGATCTTATAGTGCATTCACCTCGTTTTCATCAGTGATGTAAAAATGACTAATATTGTAGTAACTCGAGTCTGATCAAAGGAAGTTAAAAAGCTTTATTTAAATTTATAAATTTTATGGCTTAAGAAGTTTGGCAAGGCTGATCGATAAAAGACTTCTAAACCCCCCAAAATTATTACATAAATTTCAAAGCAGTGATGTAACAAATAATTACTATACCCCAGAATTCTTTGGGACCATTTAAATAAATGAAAGCAATTTATATATCAGTGTTGAAACACGCCAGGCAGTACATTTTTCCAAAAAATTACTTTAGGGGATATAAGAGAAAAGCAGCTTAAAAATCACCGCTCTAGGAAACCTGGTATTTATTTCCAAGTCTCAGGGAGCTTTTGCAGTGGTTGAATAGAAGTAAGTTGAAGTACAATGAAGATCTTTTTTAAAAATTATCGAAGCCCTGACTGGTGTGGCGTTGTCCTGCAAACCGTAAGGTCGCCGGTTTGATTCCAGGTCAGGGCACATTCCTGGGTCGGGGGTTTGCAAGAGGAAGCCGGCCCATGTTTCCCTCCCTCTCTTCCTCCCTCCCTTTCCCTCTCTTCCTCCCTCCCTTTCCCTCTCTTCCTCCCTCCCTTTCCCTCTCTTCTTCTTCTTATTTCCCTCTAAAAAGAATAATTAATTTTTTTTTAAATGATCTAAGGTTGGTGGCAGAGCCAACGCCAGACTGTCGTGTGCAGGTGTGGAGACCACTGCCGATAAACAGGACATTGCCAAGCCCCTGTCCTGCCAAGTCAGAGTGGCATCGGTGCAAACAGAGACTTCACTGTCTTTTCCAACCTTGTCACAGGCCCCTTCTTCGTCCGCTCTTTTGACCCTGTCATTGCTGTCGTGTTTTTTTCACAGTGAGGAATCAGTGACCATAACTGCTTCAAAAATAAGTGCAGACCTGGCCAAACGCCACAGACCGGAAAGCTGGTCGTGGCGGCTCTGGGAGCACATCTAGCCGGAAGATGCGATTTCTGCCGCCCGACACATGTGCTTTTTTAGTTTTTAAACTTGGACTATTTGTCAGTATGAAATGGTTTTTAACATAAAAACCCAAACGTGGCCTTCTCTTGAGAAAGCAGACAGCCCCGCAGCACCAGGTCCACCGCCCTGCACGTCAGGAGCGGGGTACGGGCAGGATGTGGACGTTGCTCTGGGGGCTACTCCCCGGGCCGCCACGGGCTCTGCCACTTCCAGTCACCCCTCTGCCTCTGCCATCTAGTGTCTACAGTCCTTGATCCTCTCGCCTGTAGTCAGATTTCCTCGTGGGCTAGAGGGACCCCCGCCCTGGACTCCTCACATTCATGGCTCTGAACAGAAAACACACATATAAAAAAATATTAAAAATCATGGGCAGATCTGCCCCTCAGCGTCAGGTACTCAGTGGTGGGGACTGAACATCCACTCGTGGGACTGACACCATCCGGGCCCCAGGCAAACCCTTCGCGTCTCCAGTGCTAGGCCTGCAGACCAAAGGCACCGGCTGCCCTGGCCGGGTGTGCAGTGGCTCAGAGCGTCGTCCCAAGACACCAAGGTTGTGGGTTGGATCCCAGGTCAGGGCACACAGAAGAAGCAACCAATGAGTGCATCAATAAGTGGAACAACAAATCGATGTTTCTCTCCTCCTCTCTCTTTCTCTCTCTGTTTCTCTCACATTTTTTAAAATAAAGGCACTTGCTTCTGAATGCCTTGAGGATTTGCCCTTATACCCCTGCAGACAACCGAATTAACTGTCTTCTCTCCCACACACACACCAGACACTTGGATAGCCAGTCTCCCCGGCAATAAGAGAGCCCCCCCACTTTCTGGTTTCTCACTGTCCCAGTTTGTTATTACAGAGGTGCTTACAAAGAACACAGTATGTGTGGCGGTTTCACATAGCAGCTAAGGAACGTTTTCTATTATTAAACAATTCATATCCCTTGCAAATTTGCTTATATATTGATCTTGATGTAACAGGCTTAGATTCTTTACACTGGCAGGGAAATGAACACTGCTGGAATTGGAAATAGTTTTATAACAAATATTGAATGGGACGTAGCTAGCACTTTTATATATGTATCAGTTCTGTTTGGGTAATTTAGATATAAAGCTTGATATCAATTATCATTTATATTTTACCTTTCCATCTTAATTAATTTTGAGTGTTAGAAGAAAATGTTTTAAAACATTTATGAAGTATTTATTGTGTTTAACATTTAGTTTTTTAATGACTATATATTCAAAAATTTTATACTTTAACTGGAATTGTATTTGGGTTTTTTTTTCCACCTTTTAATTTAGATGATTATTGTCAGTATTGGAGGGGTCAGCAAATGATAGGATTTTGTTTCTAACAGCGTAAGGGCTATATTTAGACAGCCCCTGAGCAAGAATAGTGTTTTTTTTTTTATTTTTGAAGGTTTATAAAACACAAAAATATATGAGAGAGACCACAAAGCCTAAAACTTTTACTGTCTGGCTCTTTACGAAAATATTTTGCCAACCTTTGGGTAACAGAATGTAAAAAATGTAAAAACTTGACTGTAACTACCTATTTAATGATTTTTGCTGAAATGGAAGTAACAAAAAGAAATGCTATGGGATAAATATATCATTTATAAATTTTGTTGTTCATAATAATAGCATCACAGGCTCATCAGCAGAACACGCAGACATGCAATAAGTAAAGTCTCTCATCTTTGATAGTTTTCTGGCTTTGAATCGTAATTAATAGCTTGATATCTACGTTTTGCTTTTGTCATTAAGGACATATGTGTCGTAGCAAGAGGATTGAATGTTTCATGCAAGATTTGTTCGGCTTGACTTATGACTGTTACACGTCCTGGCATGAGTGACCTGGGCCTGGCATGAGTGACCTGGGCCACCTGTCTGCTCTGAGCCCTGAGCACATTTGAGTTCGCCTCCCCACAACCTAAAAATTGTGAGGGGACTGAAGCGACAGAGCCCAGTATCTACTGCCCTCTGTTGGCGGTGGGCAGAGCTGCCGCACCTTTGCTCCGTCATGGAGTTTTCTTCAAATCAAGAACATTCATTCAGGGGAGTTTCTGTGCTTTGTATTAACGCTGTGGTTACATCGTAATTTAAAAATACTGAGGGCATCAAAGGTATTTCATTGGGCACCTCTTTTCTTCTGAGGCAACATTTTTACCCCCCACTCCCCCCAAAAGAAAGCCATTCTGGTCAAATTACATTTTTCTTTTTACTAATCACCGTCCTGTGTTGCAGATAGATGCTTCGGGCCAGTCTCCTTGAGTCCTCTCAGACCTTTGTACTGACATTTCGACACCAGGAAGAGACAACCTTCTGGTGGCTTGGGGGAGGAAATGACACAGGCAACGAATGAGGCCATTGATGCCGGACGCGCCCCCCTCACCACCACCCCCACAAACCCCGCATTTGGAGGCAAAATAATAGAGGAGGAGGAGAGGGAGAAGCAGGGGAGGCGTTGAGAAAGGAGGGGGAGGGGAGAGAGGGAGGGAAGGGGTTCTTCTAGGGCTCCAACACCCCCACCCCGCCCAGGTTCCCTCAGCCTCCTCTCACCCGTAGCTGCCTTCCCTCTCTAATCTTCCTCCAGTTACACCAGTTCGTTTCAGGGTGAGAAGGGGAGTTGCTCCTTGTAAGGGCGAGCCTTGGCGACTGGGAGCTTCTGGCTCTTTCTCCTGAAGCACAGCTGACAGACTCTCGCTGTCCCCCCAAGCTCGTGCAAGCCAAGGGACCGCCCTCCCCAAGAGCCTCCCCGGGAACATCTGCCGACAGCGCCAGCGCCTCCTTCCACCACACCGAGGCCTCGGCACGGGGAGGTTGGGACAAGGCGCGGGCAGGATCCCATCTGGGATCCTGTTCCTTAGGCGGGAGGCCGGCCTCTTCCCAGGAAGGTAGCGGCTTTTGCCTGCAGGAATCGAGAAGGTTGCCCTTCCCACACGTTAACCCACATTTCATCCTGCTCTGTAAGCTACTCAGAGTTGCCCGACACCTTCCTAGGTCTCACCTGTGGCTTTCAGTTTCACACCTTTTGAGAACCTTTACCAAAATCAGAAAAATAATTTATGCAACTCAAGGTTATTATACTTCTGGGTGTCCCTTTAAGGGTTCGACCTTACAAAAGCCAGAACTGGGTAGGGGCGGAGGGAATGTTTGGCCTAAGAAATTAAGAAAGATTTTCATTTTTTGTTGGGTAACATATTACTTTAATTCTGCAAACCACATTCTGACATACTTGCTACATGTTTAACATTCCTAAAATTAACCACAGTACTTTTCTGAAAACTAATATTTAGTCACGTTATGTAGATGTTCACTTTGTTACTTTAATTTGCAGCAAAAAGGTCTTAAGATCTTTTGTTTTCTTGTTTTGGAAAATATGATTCCAAAAGGAGGGTCGGGGCCTATTCCCATACAAGACTTTATTTTTAAATTCAGATCCCCTATCGTAGCATGCTAGGACAATGAAGTCCTTTTGAGTCTATAAGTAAATTTTCTTTCATGCCATCATAGATGTATTTTGATATCTGTAAACCCAACAGAAGGAAGAGTCCCACGTAGGCAAACACGGGGGAGCCCAGAAAGACGTTGGGGAGTCCTGGGGGCACTGACTCCTTCAGAACCACCTTAAAAGAGATCGGCCATCGACAATTTAAATCTGCAATGCCCTATCTCTTTGTTTGACTCTTGGAATGCCATTGATACCCGCTTTGTATTTGTAATTGTTTTAATTAGCCACCCAGCAGGGGCCCCTCTCACAGCTGGATTATGGGCAGCACAGCTGGACCCTACAACTCAGTTAAAATAAAGCGCAGACTTTATGACGCTCTTAATTTCTTTTATCTATCAGATTTTTCCTTTCTTCTCGTGCTCCCTCATTTTCACCCTCTTTTTTCTTTCCTCCCCCTTGTTTTGGCGGAGGGCTGGGGCAAAACACTGTCACTCCTCAAATGGTTTTGCTTTTTAAGAATCAAGAATTACCGGGGTTGGCGGGGGAGACCTCTAACGTGGCTACTTATCAGCATTTCACATCTCAGGGAGAAAAAAATAGCAGAGCTGCTGGGCCACGGCTCTTCCGAACACTTCAGGAACCTCCCAGTGATATCTTGAGCGATTAACGCTGAAGTAGCGGTGGGCTGCTGAACTTCGGTGGGCGGAGGGAGGGGAAAGTTTGCAAAAAGGTTTCTGTTGCCCTGGTAGTGTTTGTACTTAAGTGACCACATCCTTCTTTTGTGGATGGAAATCTGGAGGGGCAATTATGATGCAGATCGGACACCATTTCCATCTGCGGGAGCCGCGTGGCCAGGGATTTTTTGGAAATTCTTGCATCGTTAAGGGTGTTTTTCCCCCACTTTGAACTGGGCGCCGCCGCTGTTGTGATCACAAACAAACTGCCTCACCCAGAGCATTGACGAGAACGAACGGAAACGCAGGGCTTGTTTGCGGCTTCCGAGAAATAGCCGGGGTCTCTCTTAATTGGCGCATCTGTAAAACTACCTGTCTAGAAATGAAAACAGGGCAGGTCCCTGTGAAAACAGACGTCGTTTTAAAAGTAATTCTCTTACACTGTTCTGCAAATAGTTTAATTTTTTTCCGCCTGATAATACTCAAAATAACTTACTTGCATTTAGAAAGAAATGATAGGCTCCAGTTATCAGACATGGAAAAGGCTTTGAACTGGCATTTAAAGATCTCAGGTATTGCTGAGCCCGACTTTTCTTTCTAGACATTTTCAGCAGTAAGCACTGAGTGTGACTGCAACCGAGGAACCTGATGAAATGGGGAGGGGGGGATTATTTTCAATTTGTGTACAAATATTAGTATTTGGATGTCTTTAAGCATGATTACCACTAAACTTTTCCCGTTCCTTGGATTATTTTTGGCTTCGTAGCCAATCAAAGGCACAGATATTCACTTGCTTTGTAAACACCGGCACATACCATGGAGACTGAGAAGAAATACCCACAGCAGTTTGTTGGGTGCGACTGGAAGACTTTGATATTCAGTGGCTGAGAAGAGACAAGAGCCTGGGTTAGCCGAAGGCCTAGGGGTTGTGAGGTTCTCGCCGGAGCCTAGTGTCTTTGTGGGGCACTAAGTTACTAAAGGGTAAAATAACAAACTCTCCTCGTACCCAGAGTTGTCACGTGCAGCATGTGTTCATAACGACAGTGTACTTTGGTGGTTGCAGAACTTCATGAGTACACGAAATGCCTCTTAATTGTGTACTTTAAAATGGTTAGGGGGAAAAAAAAAGTGAGGCAATCTTTTTAAAACAATAATATATTAAGTAAGCTTCAGGAAACACTTTAAACTTTGCAGAACTTTCTCTTTTTTTCACGTGCACTCTCTGGCCTAATCTTCACAGGACAGGACCCGTTTGGGGTCCATATTTTCAATAAGTGTATCTTAACAAAGTCACTGCCCTTACTGGCATAAGGAGAACACCCGGTGACAGTATACTGGTCAAATTTTCAACAAAAACCCTATTGCCAGTGTTTTTCTTTATTTTTTTCTTTTATTTGAACAGAAACAAGAGGCACGTATTCTTCAGAATTTATTAGAGACCACTGAACTCCTAAGGGGACAAGCCGGATGGTCCCTGGGTTGACTAAATGACATTAGTGGAGGGAGGTCCCCGTTGTGGGCTTGTGTTGCCCTGCCTGCCTCCCACGAGTTCCAACGAGGCTCATGAGGTCCCTCTCAGTGACATCATCCGCATCTGCGGCGACTTAAGCCTCCTGTTTCTTTGAAAACGGAATTTGAGAATATGAAGGGTTTATACTCTCTAAACTAATTAGCAGTGACCAGTAACTTGAGGAGGCCAGCGTGCCCTCCAGGCCACTCAGTTTACCTGGGCATCTCGCCAAGCCAATCTTGCCATTTCTAGACCCTGTAGCAACCCTGGGCGGGTGGGCGGGAGGCATGCACTTTTTAAAAATAGAGAACTCATTGACTATGGTTCTCTGGAGGTTTTGTGTTTTTTTTTTTAATATAATGTGACCTAGCAAACAAACGTAGCATCCGATATTAGAGAAATGGATCTTTAATGGAAAAGAGTGTGATTTGCAGAAGTTTAATTATATAAAGCAACTGGTTAAATCAGTACTTCAAAAGAGAAGACAGTGAGTCGTCTTGTATAATTATGATATATGAAATATATATTTCTAATGCAACTATGTAATATGTTTTTTTCCCCAAATGAAACAATCTCGAAGATTGACAGTAAGTGAAGAAAGCGAGAGCTGTGACCCATATGGTTCGGGTGGTTGGGCATCGTCCCACAGAGCAAAAGGTCTCAGGTTCGGTTTCCGGTCGGGGCACTTGCCTTGGGCTGCCGTTTCTGTCCCTGGTGGGGGTGCGCTCCGGAGGTAACTGATCAATGTTTCTCTCTCGCACCCATGTTTCACTCCCTGTCTTCCCGCCTCCCTTCCCCACTCTCTCAAAAGTAAATAAATAAAATCGAAAAAACCAAAAATAGGGAAGGAAGGTATAGAACGGCGTGTATATGCATGCCGGTCGTAGATCTGTACATATGTGTTGCATTTGCGTGGACTCTCTCTGGAAGAATCCCAGGAAACTTCTGACAGCCATGACCTGTGACAGCGCCTGTCCAGGCTGACGCGGAGCTTAAAGCGAAAAGCGGCAATACCGACTCCCTTTTTCAAAAAAATTTTTATACTTCGTTCATCGTGGACTTTTCTGTGAATTTTTTATTTTCCTTAACTTTTGAGTTTTTAAAGTATCGCCTTAAAATAGAATTTATCTCGATTCCTGAGCTGTTTGGCCCCTCGCCTCCCCCTTGCATTGGTTCTGGCCTCCCTTCCATACTGCTTGATCTAATGTTCGCCACGTGCAAGCATGTGGCGAAGCTTTTTCAAAAATAGTGTGTTTGGCCACCAGCGGCAGTTGGGACCCTTTGCAGCCATAGTTCTCAATCGTCGGAGGGGTTATGGATCCCACCGAGAATCCGATGAAAGCTACCTACAAACTGTATTCTGCATTTGATTTCAAGGAGGTCTGTGAAAAGTTCCTCTTTTAAAGAATACCAGCACTTCCCCAATTAGAGAGATTACCAGCCGGCCAGACTTCCTCTTCCAGCTCTGTCTGGCTCTCCTTACGCCCCGCCCCCCCGCTTACCAAAGAAAGAACGAAATATCTTATTTCTATTTTTCCTGCCTTTATAGCTATTTCGTAAGTGACGCGGGATGTGTTGTCTGTTTTGGGGACAGGTCACATTTCCTTACCCCCGCAGCTGATCTTCACTGTTCGGGTGGTTCCTGGCAAGGCCTCCTGGCACTGGAATGAAATGATACGTCATGGGCTGGGACCCCTTCTAAGAAGGGAGTATTGCTCTGAGTTCATATGATATTGGATGTAAGAGCAGAGCCCTCCAAACGCGTCATCCAAGTGAGCCTTAAACCAGGGTTTCTCCCCCTCAGCACTGCCAGCGTTTCGAGCTGGATAATTTGCTGTCATAAGGGTTCTTCCGCGCGTTGTAGGGTACTCAGCTGCATTCCTCACCAGGTAGATGCCAGTAGCACCCACAGCTGGGAAAACCAAAAATGTGTCCAGACAGATGTCCCCCTGGGGACAAAACCCACCCGCTAGGCCATGCAAGTCATCTGAAGATTCGGGGACTAATTCCCAGTTTTTCTTTCCAACTTCGTGAGATGTTTGCATTTCTTATAGTAACAATAAATACATGGGGCAAACAACTGCAGGGGGTTCCTTAAAATCCAAAGAGAAGTTAACCCTTAACTTCCGTCTTTCTTATCCTAAAACAATTGGTTTTGAGGAATTTGCAACCCTGGAGAAATTCATAAAGACCTTCCCCTCGCTGAACTGGACCCTCCTTCCCCCTCTGCTGATGCCCGTTCTGCTTCAGCTCCAGGAAGTGTCACCTGTTACAAATGACTGGCTAAAGTAATCCCCAGTTTTTATGACCCCCCCAACTTTACTTCCGAAGAGTGTTTTCACCCAGCCCTGAAAGTATTACTTTCTGCCTGAGTGTAATTAAAATCCCGGTTATCTATTCAAGAATGCCATTGCCAGCAATATATTAATTGTCTATTGGAGCTTGAAAGTATTCTTCCTTAAGAGGGCTTAATGGGGCATGCGGATCCAAGGGACATCCATAATCATGGGCCCCTCCGGAAATATGACACTACAGAGATGAATCATTCACTTTCACTCTTTTAGGATTTAATGGAGGATAAAGTTTTTAATCGACTTGTTGGAAGCTTAATATTCCTAAGAAAGTAAAGATACCTTATAGTCTCAACTGCCGGACAGAAGTCTCTTTCTCTCTTTTCTCTCTCTCGCTCTTTTTAAAAGGCTTCTTTTGTGTTTTCTTATCAGGACCTAATGTTTGTTATATTAATTTTAAATAACATTAAATTTCGAACATGTTCGTTCCTCACATGTCTTTCTGGAAGCCTGTGAGGCATGCAGATCTGTATCTGCTTTTTCAGTTCCCTGGGCATCCTGGAGACTGACCCATATCTTCAGTGTAGAGAGACTATCGACCACATTTTTAGAACGAGCTGCATGGTATTTTAATATATGACTGTCCTCCATGTTTTGCGCCATTCAACTTACTGCCATTTACAAGGTTATACTCCTTTTTCAGTAACAATAATGTTGCAATGACTGTTTATAAAGACAAAAGTATAGTGTAGCAGCTACCTGCATGCTGCCCACACCCCCGAATCAAGACCAGTGACCTGGACCTGCTCACTTCCCCAAACCGGCTTCCTAACACCCTGCCCCCGCCCGCCCCTCACCTTGTAACCCAGGAGACCTTCGAAAGAACCACCTGCTGGCCGAGGGGTGAGGAGGGTCCCACTTTGCAGAGTTGCTGCCCACTAGCAGCCCCCACTGGCTGTCAGCAAGGTGGACCCCTGTTCACCCTTCAGCCTGAAAAGTATGTCCTCTAGGACGGACGGTGGTTCTCCAATGGGGGCAGTTCCCCCCAGGGGCCATTGGTCTGTATCTGGAGATACTTTTTATTGTCACACCTGCATGGTGCTGCTGGCATCTAATGGGTAGAGGTCAGGGTGCCGCGAAACACCCTACGATGTACCCGATGGCCCCCACTACAGCGAAGGATCCAGCCCCAAATGGCACTAGTGCCAAGGCTGAGGGGCCTCGCCTCGGGAAGTGGTGGCCCTTTTTGGATGGGGACCTCCTTCGTTCTCGTATTGATTCCTGACTACAGTCCTTCAGACCAGGCACCCTTCCCCCATCAGGCTGTCCCTCTTGAGACCCAGGGTCTACTAGGTTGGGGTCACACGCCAGGGTGCCAGGGAAAGTACAGCCCCCCCACTGTGAAATGTGCTCGCTGCCCCCCACTCAGAGTGCACCGCAGCTTGGCAAGACTCTGCCCCCTTGTTTCATCCAGTCCCCTCCTCCCTTTACCCACCTTTGGGTCCCACGTGTCCCTGGTCTACAGAAGGAGACTTTAAGGAAGCAAAGAAGTGACATTTAAACTAATCCGAGGTGTGTCGGAGACTGGTGAGGCGTTTGTGGCTATTACACAGCTAGGGATTCCCCCTGACACTCAGTGGGCAGGTCCAGGGAAGACAGCTGTTCTCAGTAAGAGGGACAGTCCCACATCACAGACAGAGAACCTGTACCTTGTCCGGTTTCCTAACGTGTCACGGGGCGTTAATGCAGGACCTCTGGCTCATCCGCAAGAATGTCGCCGGTTTTCCGCACTGCGACATCGGGAGCCGGCCTGGGCCCGATGTCAGGCTAGCTCCGGCCATCTGCACTTCCTCTCCTCTGGCGCTAGTAAGTCCAGCCTGTTCACTCCAGTTGCAATTATGTCCACCCATGCTCTCACTCTTTCTCTTCCCTTTCCCATCCCGTTTAGCTCCTAAATCCAAACTTATGGGTTGGAAAAAATGGTCAGATTTCTTCCTGACGGCTCTTCTGGAATGATACTGCCAGGCACTTACCTATGGAAATAAATATTAATATTCTTACTCAGAAAACAAAACGCCACTACTTCTGGGAAGCCCTCACTGCCCACCCAGTCCTCCTCAAATCGAGGTCCGGGCTGCGGCTACACCCCCGCCCTGTGCTGAGAACTCTCGGTCCCATTCTCGGTCCCGCTCGTGGCCAAAACCGGAGCACTGTTTCACCTGCACATTTGCTTTGCGTCTGGCTGCCCCTGCCCGACCCGCCCCGAGAGGACAGGGAACCCGGTTTCTCATTCCTTGCTTATGCTATCCGCATTGCTGGGCATGCGTTCTAGAACACAGGAGATGATCCACGTGTATTTGCCAGGTAAGAAGGGACAGAGAGAGGCAGAGAAGAAAACTTATATCCAGCACTTTGTTTTGGAACAGATGTTAAGTAACTGGTCCGGGAGCTGTCCGGGGCTTGGAGGGGCACCCTTTGGGTCACCGTAAAGCGTTACCTCTCATGATTTGCCAGTTCGTACATTCATGGTTACCTTGAGGGGAAATTTTGAACACTGGTGCCTTCTTGAGGGGAACCTGCAGAATGGACGGAAGTGAGTTGTCACTTTCTGTACTGGAGAAAGTTAAAGTCATTCTTCTGACAGATTGCCTATCAGCTCCTACTCTAAGCCCAGCCAGACCCCCTACCTGCCTTCAGGGGGCTTACCTGCCAGAGGGAGGCTCAGGGTCAGAGACAGGTAATCCCAGCGATGTCAGGGACAGGACGGGCCGAGAGCCCGGGAGCCAGGGAGCTCGGTGGGGGCCGGAGTGTTATCCAAACATGTCAGTTTCTGGTGACAAATGGAACCACCAGGGGGGTGGCAGCCTCCTCCAAGGCAAGCATGACATGTGATGACTGGGGGCCGGACGCAGTGCGTTAGAGCCTTGTCTGCAAATCGGATGGTGTTCAGATGGGCCACCGTTGGGTCAGGTCAGTTTCCAGATCCCTCAGCCTTCTTACGCTTGGCCCGGTGCCAGCCTTTGTAGGGGGAATTGTTTCCCTGAACCTCCCTCATACTTCATTCTCGTGTTGTCTATGTGCAGACCCCTCAGGTTTGGACTATTCTAGGCGACGTTAGAAAGCCTTTTTCATGTTTTTAAGCAGTAAGGGAACATTACAGAAACTTATAAAATATATGTATAAGGAAAAAAGTACCTATTATCCCACCACTCAGAGAGACCCACTGTTAAGATTTGTGTTAGTTCTTTGCATAGACATTTTTAAACAAAAATGGGATCCTTCTATCCATACTATTTTTACTTGTATTTTACTTTTTATTTGGGAGTAATGACAGACTCACAGGACATTGCAAAGAGCACAGAGGTCCTTTCACTCAGCTCCCTCACTGGTCAGAGCTCCCGCAACAATAGTGTAATATGTGTGCATACTCTTGCAGAACTCAGAAAAAAGTTCGTACTCTAATGAACACCTGCCTGTGTGTTGTTGCGCACGTGTTTCCGGCCTCCCGGTGTTGTGTTTGTCCCCTGCAGCCTAGTTTTCACCCTGCAGCCAGAGGAATTTGGCTAAAACCTAAGGCTGCTCTCAGCGTTCCTTTACTCAGAGCCCCCAAGGGGCTCTCCCCTCATTCGAAGCCAGAGCCAGAGTCTTTGCAATGAATGAGGGGACCAGCGTCCTCCCCATCCCTCCCTAAAGCTCTGGTCGCTTCACCACCCTCCCTGACACTCACTCTGCTCCAGCCACGCCGGCATCCTTGATGCTCTTCCAGCAGCTCGGACGCGTGCCTGCCTCGGGGTCTTTACACTGGCTGCCCCCACTGCCTGCACGCTCTTCCTGCAGGCGTTCACCTGCGTTGGCCTCACCTCCTTCGAAGCTTTGCTCAGATGTCACGTTCCCAAAGATAGTTCTGACTCCTCTGTTATAAATAAGCTCTTATACCCCCACTGGACCCTGGGTCCTCTTCTTGCTGCTCTAGTTTTTCCATAGCACATAAAGCCTTCTGACATTTTATACTATACTTGATTTTTGCATCTATTATTCTTTGTCTGAACAGCTGTTCCTCATTTCAGGTGTAAGTTTTGTAAGGAGGCATCCCGAGCACCTAGAACACACTGGTACAAAATAGAGGCTCAACAAAACATTAATCAGTGAATAAACAAGCAGTGATTAAGAGCTTCGATTCTGTGTTCAAATCCCAGCTCTGCCACTTATTAGCTGTGCAACCTGTGGATCAAGTTACTTTTCTGTGTCTCAGTTTCCTCCTCTGTACAATGGGGGAGTCGTAATTATTTACCTCCGAAGGCTGTTGTGAGGGTTACCTTAGTCAACATGTGCAAAGAGCTGGTATGGTGTCTGGCAGAAAGTAAATGATAAGCAAATGCCAACCACAGTTATTGTTTCAGAGCATCGTTAACTATGTGCCCCAGTTGATTTTAACAGTAGCTGGATATTTGGTTACTTTCCATTTTTAATGGGTTTATGGAAAAGTATAGTGAGCTTCCCCATAGCGAGAACTTTGCATATACCGTTAATTATTCCTTTAAGAAAAGATGTTAGTGCTGGCTTTTTATTTACTTTTTTTTTAAAACTTGTTGATCATAAACTTTTCTCTCCCCAATTAGACTAGTTCTCTTATTGCATAAAAATTTCTTTTGCTTGGTTTTTCTATCACCAGAGCTTCTCCTATCTTCTAGATTGTACAAACATCCCTCAAGCAATAGTTGTTGAATAAATGAGTATACAAATGAATGGAAAGTGTACTTTATTTTCCTACTGTAAGCTGATGCATTAATAAACTGTAACATTAGTGTTTCATAAATGACACATGGTGGACACCTGTGGCGGAGACCACTCTTGTTCCCCAATTGCCATTCTCCTATTTTTCTCTAAAAGCAAAAACCCTGATTGATGGCAGGACACATTGCTTCCAGAATAAAGCCACATTTCCCAGCCTCCCTTGCAGCTTAGTTGTTCCGTGACTATGCTCTAGCCAATGAGAGTTAAATGAAAGTGGCACATGTAACTTCCCAGTAATGGCCTTGGGGAAGGCACGTATGTGGTCTCGCTCCTTCCTCTCTGCTGTTCTGTAAATATTGGTATGATACTCGGAGCTCCTCTCGTGGGAGCCACAGTTTGAGCATAGAGCAGCTAGATGGAATGAACCTCAGTTCCCAAAAACCATGGAATTACCGTATTGACGCTCTACTGTGTACTTGAGAGAAATAGGCTCTTCCCTTTGTTTAAGCCACTGTGAATTTGCGTTTTCTGCGCTGCACAACCAGGACTAACCCTGCCTCGTCCAGGGCTCGGTGAATATTTCTTGACTGAATGAGTGAGCCGTATGGACATACATTCCTAGGTTTAAGTCATAAGCTGAGTTTCCAACCCCGTGCCTTCCAAGATCTGCGGCCAGCCTGTGGCGGTATCTCTATACTGTGATATACTGTGCAGGATTCATTTTTATACAAAGGTGTTTTGTTTAAACAAAGACATTTAATTGTTTCAGAAAGCAGAAAATCTTGCGTTTCCAATTTGGCTCGATTCAGTGATGTCATCCAGGACACAGGCTCTTCATGTCCTCTACTTGCCCTTTCTCAGCACTTTACTGTTAACTCATGGTCCCAAGATGGTTGCCATCACACCAGTGTCGTAGACTCACCCAGCAAAGGGAGATGGAATGAGGAGCAGAAATGCCTTTTTTTCTCCCGTGGCTCCCTCTTTTTGTCAGGGAGGAATGTCTTTTCAGAGGCCCCCCAGCTGCTGTCCATCTCATTGGCCAGAACTGGGCTACGTGACCTCCTCAAGAGTAGTCACTGGCAAAAGATGACAGAATGGCTCTGACTGCTACAAACTAGCTGGTCCTTGGAGCATAGTCCATGGAATCCCGGGGTCTCTGTGACCCTCTAAGTCAGGGGGCTGCATGGTCAAAACAATTTTCATCATAATACCAACAACTTATTGACCTATTTTCATTGTGCGGGCATTTGCACTAATGGTGCCCAAGCAGATGGGGGGTAAAATTGCTAGTGGTCACTGTATTCTTCACTGCCATGCACTCAGTTTGGGGGCAGGGGTGGGGTGGCAGGGAACGGTCCCACTGCTGATGAAACAGTAAAAGTTACGACCCTAATAAGTATCCATCTTTGAGTAAACGTTTTTAAAATCTTGTGTGCAATGACACAGGAAGTTCCGACAAAGAAAGCGCTCCAGCCCACTGTGGTGCAGTGATCAACAGAGGGAAAGTGCTTGTTCGAGTCATGAAAGCTGACTAGCTGTGTTTTTCAAGGAACGCCATTTTTATATCCAGGTACAACTGATAGACTGTGGCTTTTCAAACTTCAGTGTTTGGCAGACTTTTGCTGGACGATGAATGAAGCAAATGCATTTCAAGGTCCACACAGCAGTATATGTTGCCAGTGATACCATTTGAACTTTCAAGCAAAAACGCGAATTTTGAAATATCATATCCACCACCGTGACCTTGACAGCGTTACAGTTCTCAAGTACTTTTCTAATGAAGTGAGTGGCGATATTAACAAATGTGACTATTTCAAATAATTTATGATTAAATGTGGCAACATTAAGAAGATCTGTATAACTCAATAAACCAGTATTTTTCATTCGACCAATGCATGTTATTTTTTTTTAAAAATCATGCATGGGTAAAAGATCTATTCAGAGTACAAGACAGAGCAATAGATTTTTATATAAAAGACTGCATAGAGTCCATTGATACAATTTCAGGGTCTATATACAACTCACCTTTTGAAAAAAAGAAACTACCACTTGCCAAGTTTAGGTAAAGAATCAAGTTAGAACCTCCACAACTATTTGAAAAGGCCACTAAAACACTCCTGTCTTTTCCAAACACATACCTGTGAGAACCGGTTTTTTTCCTTCGTGCTTCAACCAAAGCAACACAGCACAAGGCCGAACGCAGACGCAGGCAGACGCGAGGGCACTGCCGCCTCCTCTCAGAGCCGGACGTCGACGGGATTGGCAAAAACTGCACAGGACTGAGTAACACACTTCTCACTAAAGGTGGTTTTGGTTTTTTTTTTTAATTTTGGAAAATATTGTCGTCCCACACATAATTCATAAGGTTGTTATTTATGTTTGTTAACGTGGAATGGAATTATTGTGGTTATTCTAAATAAATTACCAAATTTTTTACCGCGTTCTCGGTTTTCATTTCTCAGTGAGTGCATTGAGGACCGCTGGCTTCGATGACTCCAGGAGGCCAGCGCCACTTGGCCTGCATAACACTGGGGTCTTGTTAGAGGGAATGAGAGGGAATGGCTGTCCGGGAAGCAAGGACATCCGCCACGCTTTCCAAATCTGAGTCCAAGGACGCAGATTATATGTACAGCCCGTGTATGTAGTTAAGTATCCGTATCCATTTTGTTGTCGCTGTTCTTTGAGTGTATCATTTAATGTTAAACACACGCTTCCTCCATGCGTTGAGCTTCATGTTTAAGTGTTCTGGCACTGATCAGCTGTGTAGCCTTACGTGTACGGGAGCCACACTGTCCTAATCTGTAAAATGGGGTCCCGGGCCACTCTTCCCCTTGTGCAGCTTCTGGCTCTGGGTGGGTCCGCGACGAGGCGTGTGAGCACCTGGTACCGTGTGTCGTGCTGTTAATTCTCTCTCTTTTTTCCCCTTCCTAATGTTGTAAGTCACATTCATTCTCATAGACTTTCGGTGCCTGGAGAAGCCGAGGCTTTACCAAGGGGATATTTTAATGTGACGTAGGCAGCGAAGTGACTAAATGACTCATGGGACCCTCGGTCTCAGCCGAACTTAAAATGGCACATGACCCGGCAATGGGGAAATGGCTCTTCCCTGACTTGTGCCACCCCTCCTCCCAGCCTCAACACACACAAAGGTAGAGAGCTAAATATATATGAGTGTGTGTCTGTGTGTATGTGTGTCACTCCTGGCCGGTGTCCTATCTTGAAGGATATGGATCCAGTAAAGAGACCCAGAAAGCATTTCCTGCTGCCTTTTATGGGCTTATTGCATTGTCCCCACCTGAGGGCACGGGGTTTCCTTTTCAGAAATAGTGTAGCAGGTTGCACAACATTGTGAATGTACTAAATATACCACTGAATTTTATCCTTAAAAATAGTTAAAATGGTCAATTTTATGTTGCGTGTATTATACCCCAATAAGAAATATAAAGAGGAACAAAGGGACTTTCCAGTCCCTCTCAGGGGCACTTGGTGGGAGCGGGAGGGTTCCCGACACTCAGCTCCGTCACCACAGCGAATCTTCCACCTGCTGGAGACCCAGGCCCCGTTCACGGACTTGCCTCCTGTAGGGCTGACCTGCACACCTGCCTGTCCCAGCTCTTCCTTCCCTCCTGACCTTACAAATGAACCAAAAAGAAAAAAAGGTCTTATGCGAAAGATCTCCATGTGACTTTTACCAGAATGAGACTGTCCTTCCCTGGAACACACGGTGACCATCACCTTCAGAAGCCGCGCCAAGCAGTGTGTTCAGAGATGTCGTCTTCATCCGTCCTACTTTCCAGGAAGGGTAATGCCTTCTTGGTGCACGTTAGACACCCAAGATGTATCCAAGCGCTGCTCAAAGACCCGCCCTTCACTCACTGTACTTGTGTTATCAAAGACCCCATAAAATCAAGTGATTTCCTCCACTTTTGTCCAGGCCTCTGGAGAAAAAGACACTTAATCACCTCAAACTCCCTCTGTCTGTGATCCCCTCTGAGAAATAAAGCCGTAAATATGTTGAGTCCTGTTGACATTCATACTGGAAAGGGCACATAGGATCAAGCATCGTGGTTTCCTTTTGTATGTGATGACTGCACAGCAGAGGGGCTCTCCTAGCAATGCAGGGTGGCACCCGAAGGGGAGAAAGACGTCCCTTCACGCCAGTGCCAAAGCCAAAGGCTTCCGAAGGAGCCGGTGCCACGGGGAGCATGCCCCACGCCCGCCGCGCAGGGCCCCACTGGGAGCACCCTGCCCTCCCAGGCCCGGAGAGGCCAGGCGTTCAGGAACAGAGCTGCGGCCCCCTCCGCCCTGACTCAGGTCGGAAAATATCAACAACATTCCTGTCCACTGTAATCAAATACTTACACAAAAGGCTGTGGAATGCGCAATAATTTGTCAGGCGTCCTTTTAGTGGCGTCCGCTAGAGCAAACTCTGGTAGGGCCCCCTTGACCCTGAGAGAGTGTGCCCTTTAACCTTCCGTGGGCCTCTTTTAGGCGGGGCTGCGCTCTGACCAGATGGCCAAACTATCAAAGGGTTTTATGAGTCAAAACTGCTTTCTCGACTCACCAGTTGTATATTTCTTTCCATGTTGCTGTGAGCTATCAACCCAGAGGCTTTTGATTGAAAATGCAAAAAACTGTCCTGGAGTGGGGCCCCGGAGCCTCCCAGCATTGTGTGTGACCGGGTGTTTGTAGAGAAAACAGCTGACACCCAGATGAGGACAATTTCAGCTAAATATTTAAAAGAGCCATCAAGAACGGAATGATTGATTGATTTTTTTTTTTTTTTTTTTTTTTGGTTCCGGCCATGATCTTTTATCAAGCTGCAGGCAAACTGGCTTCCTTTGTAAATTCAAACTGTATCTTCCTTTCCCTCCACCCTACCCTCTACCCGTGTTTGCACCTTTCAGGAAGGCTGGTGGCAAATTAAGAACCATCAGATGCAGTTGTGCCCGGAGTCCCAAGTAGAACTTGATGTTGTCTCTCATGTCAGATTTCAAAGTTAAATTTGTAGTTTGTTCTGTAAATTCTTGGGAAGTTCATAAGCAGTGGTTGGGATAAGCTTGACTCCACAAATACTTATGAGCGTGAGCCGTGCGGCGGGTACCATACCAGCACCGTACCGACGGCCCGGACCGGAGCGTGAAGGGCACTGCTACTGGGGAGGTGCTGGTGTGTGTTCTGGTGCTGAGAAAAACAACTATGAAGTAAACAGCCCCCAAGAGGCAGGTGGTAATGAGGAGAACAGACAAGGTGACGGGGTGGGGGCTGACTGCCTCCTGAACGGGAGACGCTCAAGTTTGTACAGCCAAGAAAGGCCTCGGTGAGAAGACAATGTGAAAGCAAAGGTCAGAGGCGGGGGGAGGAGTCAGCCTTAGGAAGAGATGGGCACGCTCTCCATTCAAAACATAACGCGAGCCATGTGTGACGTGCTGAACTGTCTAGTGAGAGGTAGAAAGAAGTGGGGGGAAGTAATTTAAAGATACTTCATCTTATATTTTAATAATATATTTTGTATGATTTGTATTACAATTTACATTTATTTTTAGGTTCAAAAGTTTTTAATTTGAAATTTACTTTTATTGATTAGTTACTTTATTTTAAAAATCACTTTAATCATATATTTTGTTATCGCTAAGGCCATATGTTCAGTTTTTTTAGGAGCCAGAGTTAAAAAGATAAAAGGAAAAAAAGAAGGCAAGCGAGACTAGTTTTCATAATGTATATTATTTTTATTTAACTCAGCGTATCCAAAACATTATCATTTCAAAATGATTTTTGAAAAAAATAACAAATAAGATTTTTCCTTTTTTTTATTCTGCATCTTTTCAACCTAGCGTATATTTTATACCAATAGCACATCTCCATTTGGACAGTAACTTTCCACAAAGACTTGATCTAAATTTTGTTTTCAAAACATTCAGAGTTGAAAAGGCTGATTCAGCCCTGACCAGTGTGGCGCAGTTGGTTGGGCTTGGTCCTGCAAAGTGGAAGTTTCCAGGTTTGGCCCCAGTCAGGGCACCTATGAGAGGTAACTGATCGATGTTTCTCCCTCACATTGTTATTTCTCTCCCTCTCTGTCTCCCTCCCTTCCCCTCTCTCTAAAAACAAATAAATAAAACCTTTTTTAAAAAAAAATAGGTAGATTCACATAGCCAAATGGTACCAAATATACTTTAAAGTGTTCTAATAATTGAGCATCGATTTTCAAGTTTTAAATGATATTACAGTGAAGTTAGAAATCCAGTTCCTCCGACACAATGGCCACATTTCCAGTGCTTGTGGTCACGGGGGCATGTGGTGGTCAGATCGGCCCGCTCAGGTCTGGGGAAGAACACAGCCACAGGAGGGCAACTTGGACCAGGACCAGTTAGCACAGGGTTGCGGGCTGGGAAGGGTGTGTCCTGGGTGCAGGGACGGGCTCCTGCCAGGTCACGCTGGGTCTTCTGGGCTGCAGAAAGGAGCTCAGATATATTATACATGTGACTTGTTTGTGCCCAAACGGAAGGCAGGGCCCAGGGTCGGAGTAAGTTTCTGTGATACTTTGAAAGTGATGGGTTGATTACTGGTCACCCTACACAAGCCCACCCCACACAACCTAGGAACGCACACGATTGCCACAAGGTCATAAGGAGGCTCACAGCACTGCTGGAATAGCAAAATCCTGCCGACAGCCCTGCGTGCCCCAGTCGGAGGAAGACGGAATGCGATGTGATACGTTCTCCAGAGGGAGTACGACCCTGGGTCGCCCGCCCCTGGAGAAGAACCATGTGCATCCATGGGTCTCAAAAACAAAGGAAGTGGAACAAGGGACTATTTCTCTAAATGAAAATGACATAACAAAGACACAGATCCACACATTGCACGCATGTAGACTGTTGGGGTTACTGTAACGCAGGCCGCGAGGAAACATCAGTTTCATGATGACAGGGGCTTCAGGGAGGTCTTGAGGAAAGGCACGGCGAGGCAACCTTAGCAGCGATGTTTTATTTTTTATTTTAACGACGTGTGAGAGATTGCAGCACAGCGATTATACTTGGTGATTTGGCGCCGTCCGTATGTAAACGTTTGTTATAGTATGTATTCTGTACTTTTCAGCTGATTTGAATGTTCTTCAACTTTTTGTTAAAAACCTATCCGAAAAGAAAGGAGACTTCTGTCCCCCCCAACCTCTGAGTTCTCATACACAGGAGTGGGCAAAGTAGGTCTATAGTTGTGAGTATGCGAAACACAGAGTTTATTCTTGTGCCACTGTTGTTTATTAATGACTGTGCTTTCCGTAGGAATGGCTGTAAACCTGCTTTTGCCCGCCCCTGTATTGTCAGTCCCTGTGTGTCCTGCAGCCTTCCAGGGCTCACCATGTCTTGGGATCGAGGAGTACGGAGCTATTATTATATACTGTGTTTACTTAGAACCTTTTCTGGAAAAAAACAATTTGCCTGCCTAGTTCAGCAATGACTGAGGCTGACAGTAAGGGGACTGTTAACTCTTTCATCACTGACATCAAGCCGCCTACTTTTTTTTCCTTGTGGCTTCAGGAATTTGAAGCCTCGTTTGTCCCTCTCACCAAATATCTGGAGCCCAGGAGACCAAGCGTGTTCTCGGTTGAGCAAAAGCATAAGCATTCAGAAGTCGGCAGTACAGCCCTCCTCTGTTGCAAAGAAAATAAGTTCCTCGTTTCTGATTTGGGAAGGTAGAGCTGCTGCTATGGGCTGCGTGTTTGTGTCCCCACCCCCCTAAGTCATTTACTGAGACCCTGCTGCCGACTGTCATGCCGTCTGGAGGTGGGGCCTTTAGCGGGTGATTAGGTCATGAGAGGCGGGAGCCCCGTAACAGAATCGCTGCCCTGGTCAGAGGGCACGATGAGGAGGTGGCCATCTGAAAACCAGGAAGAGAGAGCCTCACCGGACACCTGCGTGACTGGCACCTTGATTTTGGACGTCCCAGCCTCCAGAGCTGTGTGAAACCAGTGTCTGTCACTTAAGCCCACCACCTCCACCCCTACCCCAGCCTGGTATCTTGTTGTAGGAGCTGGAGCTAAGGTAACGGCTAGTATAGCCTTTCTGTAAATCCGTCGCTAGCTGTGTGGCCTCCAGTGCCCGATCTCCCCAAGCCTCGGTTTCTCCACCTGTCTAACGGGGGTAATAATAATCTTCCTCAGAAAATCAATGTGTGGTACAAATGCAATAATATGTGTAAAGCACATTTTCTATTAAATACTTAGGTATTACTTATTTCCGGATCTTTATCTCTTTTTGTCATTCACATGTCTGGGTCACTGTATCGGGTGGCGGCTAAGAGCACAGGCTTCCTAAGGTGGACTTGGTGTTAACTTACTAGCCAAAGGGTGGTAGAGAGAACGGAATGAAATAATCGTCTTAAAGCCACTGGCAGGGGACCTGCCTGTGGCTCCAGCTGCTGGTGGGCCCTCCTGGGGGGAGGCCCCGGCTCTCCCTCATGCCGGGGGGGACGGCGCGTGCAGCGGGGAACACCCCAGCGTTTCGTTGAGACTCGCCTGCCCGTGCGCACCGCCCTCACCCTGACTTAGTCTTGCGCGTGCACAAAACGGCTTCTTGTAGAACAAGGTCATTCGGAGCCATGTCAGTATAAACCATCACACATTCTTTTGAGAAAAAAACAAAACAACAAAAAACCTTGCGTATTTAAAAGGGTTGTTCGGCTTCCGGTCCGAGGCCTGTCACTTTCTCAAGTTGCCCTAGGTATCGTTGTTAACCCATCGGCCTTGCTTCCCCAGCCAGGTTTGGCGGTGGCAATGTCGCCGGCTCCCCTGAGTTATGGCTACTAACATAAAGAATGTGAGAACGTTGCGGGGAAAGGCGGCTACTCTGTAATCGCTGTAACGTACCCGAGGCTCTGTCCTGGCCTCTGGCGTCGGGGCCACCTGTGGATCTAGTGTCCCTGACTGCATTAGCAGCGGCCCGAGGGGTCAAACAGAACTCCGAGGTCCCGGCCCCAGTTAGGAGAATGGAGAATGCACATTTGCGAAGGGACAGGGAAGAGACCTTCATAAAAATCACCCTCCAAGACCCACACACCAACCCGCCCTGTGCCCAGGTGACCTTGGGAGAGGAGAGGGCCAACTGCAGGATGTACACCTGTCCCTGTGCTCAGAAGGGCCCACACCTGATTTAACACAGGTGGAAGAGCTGGGATGTGAACTAGATTCTTTCGTCCACTCCACAACCAGCAGGCTTTGCCGCCAGATGCCCCGCTGCTCAGCCGGCTGCGGGGAGCTGTGTAGTTTGGGTCTAAGGGATAGAAAGCTAGGGCCTTCGTGGTCTCTGATTTGATGCAGTGTCTGTTTCAGCCCCCGGGATAGTCACTGAGCCCCTAATTGGGCCTTCCGCCCCCACCGAGCACACCCCCCAGTGCTCCCGAATTAGGCGTTCTTGTGTCATTGTCCTCTTAAGAGATAGCAGCTATTGTTGCCCTGACCAATGTGGCTCAGTAGGTTGGGCATCATCCCATAAACCAAAAGGTTGCGGGTTTGATTCCCGGTCAGGGCGCATGCCTAGGTTGTGGGTTAGGTCCTGGTCAGGGTGGATGCGAGAGGCAGCCAGTCGATATTTCTGTCTCACGTTGATGTTCCTTTCCCTCTCTTTCTCCCTCCCTTCCCCTCTCCCTAAAATCAATAAGCATGTCCTCAGGTGAGGATTAAAAAAAAAGTCACCAACTCAAGCTCCTCCTCCATACCCAGGGCCACGTCTGTGTGTGTCTCTCCAGCCGGTCAGCCTATGTGTTTGTCCGTCTTCTTGCTGAAATCTGAAGTCACCAAGTCTGTGCACTTTTCAAGCCAGAAGCTCTAATTTTATGTGAGTTTTATCAACCTTTCAAACTCCTTGTAGATCAGACCAAGTCCAGCTGCGGGCCGGAAGTGGCCTACAGACCAGTTTGCAGTCCGTCCTCATGCCTCAGTTTCATCATGAAAATGGCAACAAAGAACGTTACTGTGAGATCCGAGGGGGTTACTATGTGTAACGTACTTGGAACCCTGATTGCGTTGCTGTTGTTTTTAAATAATAATAATTGGAGGAGCCTGTACAAGCTGAGTCACTGACTGCATTTCCCTCCCCTCGCAACCCCCTGAGTACTGATTAACTGAATCTTTCAACTTTCGACTATTTTTAGTCATGTTGATACAGCCTCAGTGCCTGCATTTGAGCTCAGTGGGGCCTCACCTCACAGCCATGTGGCCGGAACCGTCAAAGTCCTTGTTCGCATTAAAAGATGCAAAGAGGAAAAACTTTCCTATCCCCAGGGACATTCCTAAGTGTGCACAGTGGATCACATTAAAAAAAAAAAGAAAGAAAGAAAGAAAAGAAGTGTGTTGCTAGATATTGTCCTCTTGCTGATGGTGTCCCGCGAAGTACCATGCTTTGCATATAAATATCTACTTTTTCTCTTATTACAATTTTTCATCTAAAGACATAAAGTCCGAGGAATGACCTTTTGTTGAGTCAGGTGATCTGTTGACCATTTTCTATTTCTGGCCCCAGAAATCAAAAGTAAGGTTCAGAAAGGCCTGGAAGCTTCTATCTCAGAGGCCCAAAAGATGGTCTCACTTTCAGTTCACTGTAAAATAAGAGTAACCTTCCCCCCGATAGCATTTTGGCGGGATGACAGAGAACAGCCTGCTCTTCGCCTTGACACAGTGCTTGGGGGGGGGGGGCGGGCCCTGTGAGCAGCAAATGATTCGAAAACTCACCTCGGGCTGGCGGTGCCCCAGGGCAAAGATAAGTCTGAACCTGGCAAGTGAGCCGTGGCTCAGTCGTGCGCTGGGTGCCCATCCCGGGCACGGAGATGGGCCGGGAGCTTTATTCGCCGGCTAAGGTGCCTCCCGGCGCTGGAACTTGGGGGTTTTCTAGCTCCGCCCGGGCCGTCGTCCCGACGGAAGTGTGACCCAGCTGGGTTATCCAGATACACGGAGAAAAATCAAGCGCATGACCACGGCTCCCCCACTCTGCTTTTTGCCTGAAAACCATATAATGTGACATTCCCAAGTTTGTGTTTTCTTTTTTATTTTTTAATGTCGACACTATTACACATGTCCCCCCATTTTTCCCCACTTTGCTCCCCAGCTTGTGTTTTCTCTAAATTTCTGACATTAGCCACACAAGTGGTTCAGTTTTTCCCCACACCTTCTTCGAGCCCGCTTCTCTAATTCAATAAGAGTTGGAATTTTTTAAATATACAAAAAGCAATTGTACAACTTACTCAAACCAAACGGCCAACGCGTGTTTTTATTCCTTACCCGATGGTCGTCCTTTAAAAACACGCCCAACAGATTGTACGTGTATGTGGAGTTTTTGTTAAAAAAAAATGTTAAGCCACAGAGAGGGTAAGTTAGCAACCTAAATTTCATTGACTGACTGAACTATGCGCACTTTCAGGACTTATTATTTAATTTTCTTTCTTTGTGTGTGTTTTCGACTAACTGATAAAAAAGATCAGTCACAAGCATGTCAGTAAGACGGGGTAGTGTGGTACCTTAATATTTATCCTCATCGGCTAACCCACCCTGAGAAAACAAACAGCAAAAAATACAGCTTTTCACAAGTTATCAGCCACCCCAGACATCTGCCCCCCCCTCCAAATAAATCACTCCAGGCCTCGGAGGCCTTGTGATGATTTCATATAAGTCTCTCTAAACAACAAAAACACCCTTTAAGGAACATAAGAAATTTACTTTGTGCATAATAGCTTAGCTTTTGCGTAACTTGCCATTCATCCCGCTTTTGGTCCAGAAAGTTGTTTTACAAAAGACTTTAGCAAAGGGTCTGCACTCAGTGGCGTTATAATAATGAAAAGCATTCTCAGAATCTAAGAGGAGAAAAAGGACCAGCTTAAGATACATTCGAGATAATGTGTCAATGAAAAGTTCAGCTGATTTAACTGATAAAAATGAGTAAAAAAATCTATAGAACTTCCACTTTTTAAAAAAATGGGGTAGTACACTCTCATTACAGCATTTAAGAGGCATGAAAGGGTATACAGGGAGAAGTCGTCCCTGGGTCCCCAGCGTCCCAGGTGCCCTTTCAGCGGCCTGCAGGGGTGTTAATCAAAGTGCATGCAGTCATATGCACGATGCCATGTTTAAATGCTCCCAAATGGCCCTGATTACATGTGATTTGGGGTTTCCCTCCTGGGTTTCTTCCAATACTTGAAACGTTAGTTTTAGCAGGACCTGCCTCGCCTAACGTAGCAGAGCCTCGGGCCTTCAAAAGTGGAAAGCTGGATTCTGAATTATGCAATGCATTGCAAGTGCTTCTTGCCCCGCCTCCAGAGTTTAGGTCTGCAGCGAGCGCTCACACCCACGAGAATCTGCCACGGTGCTCTGCCTGGGATCCTGTGGGAGGAGATTTTACAGGAGATGATGCTAATTGATTCTATTTGAGGCTCCGAAGTGAACAGCCCTTGTGCCGAACGCCTGACTCTCTGGGGGCTTCCACAGGAACACTCTGCAGTCATGTGCTGTCACCCTTTCGTTTCTTGGGTTTTTTCCCCTCCCACAGCTTCCCAAAGAACTTCGAATAAGTTCCACATGACACGTAGAGTCGCCACAGTCATGGGCCCACACTCCTTCCTTGAATACCCCCAGCAGGTGCCCACAGCAGAATGCTGTGTCCGTGCTCATTCCCACCCCCCAGAATGCACTTCCCGCCACAGTTTTGCATAATCTCGGCGTTCAGGCTTCAGCTCAGAATTCACTTCCTCGGAGAGCCCTCCCGGGCCACCGTTGCTGAACTGCCACCTTAGTCACGCACCCACTCTGTCATTTTCCAGCCAAGTACTGCTTTTACTTCACCACAGACATTGCTCTTGGTGCCATCTGTCTGTTTCTGGATTGATTCACTCTCAGGTTTATTTTCTGCCTTCCCCACTAGACGGTGAACTGGACCGGTGTCCGTCCAGCTCACGGTAGCATGCCCAGCAGCTGACCGCACAGCAGTTATTCAACAAACAAACGCTTCAGTAATTCGACATAGTGACCCTTTCTCTATGACAGACATAAAAATGTTCCCGACTCAGTGACTGGGAATAGCTGTATTTGGTTTTCTACGGCCGGAGAGGGAGAAGGGGGAGAAAGCCTCCAGTGATCATTATGTGATATTTCACATAAAGTTGCATGGAAGAATCACAAACTCCTAGATTCCATCTTCAGTTGTACCTCTTGTCAACTGTAGGACCTTGGACACTCCCTCAGAGTCTCGACTTCTTCATACGTAGAAAGCGGGGGTCAGAACCTAATTACAGGATCAGAGGACAAATGAAAAGAGTACGGTCAGGTTTTAGAAACACCTCACCTGATATCAGGCACAGTGACCACGCGACGTGTGTTTCTGAAGATGAAAGGCGATCACGCTGTATTCATAGCGTTAGTCACTGTTTGACAGGATTCGATTTACTTGTCCATTTTCTTATTAATTAACCTGTATTTGCCCCTAAAATGTCAGCTTCTACAAGGGGAGGGCCTTCATCCAGCTTTGGTTTCTTTAGCATTTCCCTAGTAGGCCATACCCGATAGGGTTATTTTGTACAGAATGAGATAATGCATGCAAAGTTCTTTGAGTGATGTGTGGAAATATGAAGACTTTCATAAGTTAGTGGTACTTATTTTTACTATCATTTTGTGAATTTATATGTTTGATACTTTAATTTATATTAGGGAATTACAAGCATCTGTATGTGACTGTTTTGGGTCCCAGATCACATTTTAATGGTGGGGATATTTGGCGTCAAGAATTAACAAGTGAGCCGTGACTGGGCTGGCTCAGTGGTCTGGGCATCGCCCCATGGACCGAAGGGTCGCTGGTTCAATTCCTGGTCAGGGTATAGGCCTAGGTTGTTGTGGGCTGGGTTCCTTGTTGGGGGTGTGCGGGAGGCAAATGATTGATGTTTCTCTCCCTCTCTCTAAAAATAAGTAAATAAAACCTTAAAAAAAAATTAACAAGTGGTAACCATTGCTTAAAACCAGCAAAACCTCTCTGTAGTCAGGGGTAAACAGTTAGCTTGGGGAAACTTCAAAGATGCAAAATCAAATGCTAAGTGAGCCCCTGTTTGTTTTTCACTAGGAAACATAACATTTTGATTGAGAACTCTCATTCCAGCTCTATCTTCTCTTCAGTGTGCTGGGTAAATGGGAAGCGGAAATGTGGGAAAATAATGCAAAGTATTGTTAATGGGAGAGGGGAGAAGTAAGAAGCGAATGGGACTCTCTGCTTTAGAAAAATTCCTTTTCATCCCACTCTGATAGACCATTTTAGAAATCTAAGATTTGAGGCAGGAGGTAAGAATGATCATTTTCAACGCTGTCCCCTGACATGTTGATTTGCAGTATCCTATTGGAATTGGGTCTAGCAAAGGAAGCAAGTGATTCTCGGGCACATCTACCAGGGAGATTTGTGCAACTGGCTAGATTTTATGTACTTAGCCTCCATAACTCAGTGTGTTAATATGTTACCATAGGAGCTGCTGGAAATGCGTTACCACCCTCTCCATCCGGCAGTGGTTATTAAAATAGGCGTCCTTATGCTGACTTCAGGAAGGATTTGAAATGTGAGTCCAGAGCGTATAGGTGGATGTCCATGTATATAGAAAGAGAGGCCTGTGATTGTATCTAACATACCAACGGCAATAGCGACCTGTTAGGGAGATGGGGGCTGAGTTAAGGAAGGGCAGTCAGGACTTTTAACTCCGTCTCTGAGGCGTGGGAGTTCTCCCAGTACAAACTGAATTCACGCATTGCTCATAGAATTAAAATTTGATTTTATAATTATAAGACAAACTTGCTAAAAAAAAAAAAACTAAACTAAAAAATAATAAAAACAGCAATGGCCACTAAAAAAAGATAAACATTCAGCCCTGGCTGGTGTGGCTCAGTGGATTGAGCGCCGGCCTGTGAACTGAAAGGTCGCTGGTTGGATTCCCAGTCAGGGCACAGGCCTGGGTTGCGTGCGAGAGGCGACCAAATGATGTTTTTCTTGCACATCGATGGTTTTCTCCTTCTCTGCCTCCCTCCCTTCCCCTCTCTCTAAAAATAAATAAATAAAATTTTAAATAAATAGTCCACCAGGCGCATTGGTTTAATGTTAATGTTTCCACATTTGTATTTATTGTACAACAACACATGGTGAGTCCCGTCTTTGTCTGTCTCCTTTGGTGGACACTTCACGATATTTTAGAATTGAAATTTGAGCGTAGGGTCATTTTTTTTTTAACTCTCACTTGCATTTAAAACCCTATTCATGCCTCACACCTCCTGAACCACCCGCCCGGTCCAAAAAAAAATAAACCGAAGAAGTCCCCCATTTGGGGTTTTGACAGGACCAACAGGCATCATTGGAGTCAAAATGGACAGGCAAAGCCGCTTAGCCCTGTAACTGCTGCCGAATCCCTGACTCAAAGCGCTCCCCGTGTGTCACTGGATCTCCCTAAAAAACGGTCTTATCAGATCAACAATGATTTCTGTCAAAAAAAGAGAGAAATCCCCCACCTCCTTTCCAAACAAGGGGTGTCAGTCCCTGTGCGCAGATTCTAAGCGCCGGGGCCGTGACTGGCAGGGGGGTCATGGTGCGTCTGAAGGCATAAGGGGAGATAAAGTGTATCAAAGGGACCCTTGACACATGGGATGCTACGCAGGCCGGTCTCCCCCAGAGCATCCCTCGCTTGACTGACAGGGGATTAATCCGCAGGAGGGCGATAAACAAAGGCCTGAGTGGGCTTGAGGCCCGGCACCTGGGAGTGAGGTTGGAGGCCGGCCCGGGGCTGCTCCTTGCTGCGAGGGGACACCGGCCCTTCACCCGGCCCTTCCCTCCTCGCAGGCCCCCGGCTAGCCACCCTCTCTCTTGGATAAACATGTTTGAAAAATAGGGGTGTTTTGGTTGTTGTTGTTTTTGTTTTTGTTCTGTGCTTGGGGGCCAGGGAAGAAGCAGAAGATGTTAGAAATTCAAGAGTCACCTGCTGTGAGTTCTTACGGGAAGAAGGTTTCACATGACAGCCTAGTGCGGTGGGCGGACCTTGTCGGGGTCCTGGTGGGAGCAAACCCAGGGTGTAAAGGAGGCGCTTTTGAGACGATGGGGGGCCCGGGGAATAGGGGCTGGGCGACGCAGAGAGATTCCAGGCCACCGTGGAAGAACCGTGCGTCTGCCTGGGAACCAGCAAGGCATCCCTGCTCGTTAGAAGCGCTGATGGCGCCGTACGTGCGTGTTTCCCGAACAAACCGTTTGGTGTCTTTGCACGTGGATACTAGAGTATGTAGCGTGAAATGACACGGACTCTAAGATAACCCTTTAAAATCCCTACAGCGCGGGGTGAGGAGCCTACCTGAAGGTGCGTGGCCAAATCTTCATGATGATTGAATCTGGGCAATGGGCTCCTTGTACCGTCCACTTCCCTTTGGGGCCCGTTTAAACACTTTTACCCAAGTAATAATGATAATAATCGCGGTCAGCGTTTTAAAGTGCTCCAGAGAGTGTCTGTGGGGGTATGGACCTTTGCCAGGCCCTGTATCACTTGGATGTGTCCACCGAGTCGAGGACACTTTCTCGTCCCACCTGCCTGGGTGAAGCGCAGGAAGCCCTCCGAGTGTGGTGGCCAGCACCGCTGGTGACGAGCAGAAACCGACTCAGCCACCATTCTTTTATTCCTCGAGCTGCGCCGCGCGGTAATGTCAGCTCCCTCTCCCTCTCCCTGAGGGCTTGCTGTGGGTGCCTGATCTCAGTGCCTCCTTAGGAGGGCTCAGAGAGGCTGAGTAACTTTCCCAAGGTCACCCAGCTCCTAAGTGGTCGATCCAGAGTTCGAAATCATGGCAACCCCATTTTAGATCCTGTGCCCTGCCAGGATACGCACTTCCTAACAGGAGAGAGAAAGGAAAGAGGAAATTCACCAGCTTTGCTGCCCCGTCTTTATTTGGACTCCTAATTAATGTCAAAGAGTAGTTATTTAGCTCCAAGTGGCCCGTTTGGATCTTTTCCAAACTCACTCCGTGAAACCTTGCTCATTGATCCAGGCTTTATCTAAAATAATAAAATTCTGGTCATAGTGAAATTTTTTTCTTGGCTACTGAGCTTTGTAGATATTACCTCACTTAATCCTCAGCAGCCCTGTGAGATGAATATTACTCCCATGTCACAAATGTGGAAACCGAGGCACAAAAGGTACTGACCCAAAGCCACAGAGCTAGAAAGACGCAGATCAAAACATTGCCTTAAAATATTATTTATTATTTTGGTGGCTGGGTTTTTGGGTGCCCCCTTAAAATCTTCTGCCTCACCTTAGCCCCAGGCCTGCTTGCTTGGTAGCTAATGGCTAATTTTAAAGGTCTTTGAAAGTAAAGAAATGAAGTAGCAGGGTTGGGGCTCTGCCCACCCCCCAGCCCCGCACCACCACCACGTATTTCTCTGGAGCAGAGACAAGCCTCATTCGTCTTCGTGCCCGCAACTGTTCATACGTGGGAAGGGTGATTCTAAGTGTCGCGCTAAGGCAAAATCTCTGATCGCTGCGGTGTTTCCTCCTGTTCAGAAATTCTAGCAAATGATGTTAATAGTCAAAAGATGACAGTGAGGGATGAAACCCAAAACATAGGTCATTGATTATGCGGCTTTTCTACTCTCATGAGAGGGAAAAAAAGTTGACATTTAAACACTAAGTGCTCTAGATAATAATATTTCTAAGCAGGTCTTAGAAAGAGGAAAAACAAAACAAACAAAAAATCACATGTAGAAAGTATCCCTAGGAATGGTCAATTATTGCTGGATGTAGAAAAGCGCTGGCTTAAAGTTTTGAAGAAAGAATTATTAGAAACAATGAAGGAAAAACACATCATTAGTAATAATGTTAACAACCATAGCTCAAGTTTACCCTTTCAGAAATCAGAGAAATTCTAGGCTATAGCAAGAGAACACTGCATCTGTTTTGGGAACCAGCATGAGAATTTTTTGAACTTCGGGTCAAAAGGACTGTGTCTAGCAACAGGCGTAATCATATTTCATTGTATGATTAATAATATACACAAGTCACTGAGCTAAACACTTTATGTGCATTAACTCATTAATCCTGTGATTAAATTTCATACATTCAAACATTTACCCCAAAGCCTCCTAGCTGGAAAGAGGCAGAGCAGAGATTTGAACCAAAACACCATAATGCCCATCACAACCATTTAAACCAGGGAAAGAAAATAAGTCAGTTTTTAGATTTTTCTAAAAGTGTCCCAAATTCCTGATTGTTAGTCTGGGGCCATGCCCTTCTTTTGGCTTCTCCTGAGCCTTCAGCTGTGACCAGGAGAATCTTCCAGGCAAATCTAAAACTTCAGACAACTTTCAACGGCAGGTATTTCTGGGAGAAGCACAACTGACACTTTCCAAAGGACCTAAACGTTTCTCAGCTCCTCATGGGTCTTTGACTTCTTCCAAGATGATAGTTAAACATCATCCTCCTGCCCTAAACCAAACTGTCAAGTATCGGGTTGGCCAAAGCGTCCATTTAGTTTTTTCCGTAAAATAAAACACATTTTCCATTTTCACAAATAAGTGGATTAAACTGATAAGAACAGACACTACACTTGATCTTAGCCAAAAGGCCGAGAAGCGATTCCCCAATAACTGTATTGATTTGGATGTTTTGAGTATGTCGATGATCTCCTGCATGGTATTACACTGATTGTTCTCAATTAATGTTTTGATTTGACCACTACGATTTCAACTGGTCTACCCAATCATGGAGCATCGTCCAGCAAGAAACCTCGAATACAAAATTTCACAAAGCACTTTTGCCACAGCCGATCAACCACAGCACCTTCTCCATACACTATACAAATCCTTTTTTGCATTTCAGCCCCATTTTTACCTTTCTTGAAATAATAAAGCATAGTATGCAAAAAATGTTGCATATTTTCTTCCACCTTCAATATTAAAATGACTGTACAAAAATTCACCAATTTTGATAGTTTTTTATTTAATGCCCGCTGATATGACACCTGTCACAATGCAGTCTAACATATTTGTATTGAATGATATTGAAGACAACTAAGCACTATTAGAGCCATCTTACATGGAAAAAAACAAACGAACTTTTTGGCCAACCCATTAAAATAATGAAAGTAATCAGTTGCCCATACATGTGGTTCTGGCCCAGGGAACACATCCCAGCACGTGACCTTTGCGGGGACAGTTTCAGAGGGAACCTTAGATAAGTATCAAAACTGAAGGATAAAGGACAGCCATCGGATGGATATCTCTTAACAAAACACAGTCACCAAGGGAGAGAAAAACAGATGAACTAGATGGCAAGTTTCCCAGTAAATTGCAGAAACAAATTGCATAATCTTCCCCATAAAAGTATGCTAGGTTATGCACATGCTACCAAATTTCATCATCCCAGGTGCATATTTGTTCACATTTTTGTCTCTGATAGTAGGCCTGTGTCTCAGAATCAAAGGCGTATGCCATAAGTTAATCAGAATAAGTGTTTCTTCCTTAGTGGTACATAAAGGAATTACACACCTTACAGTCTATGGTATCTTGGATTCAGTGAAACCTTGGGTTAGAAAATCAGTCATCTGTACGACTCTCCCTAAAAATCCCAGTGTACATCCACGTAATTTCCAGAGCTTAAACTTTAGCGCGAACCTTGGCTCCTAATCGTGAAAAAAAAAAAACCAACAAAGGTCATCGAGCCAAAACATATAAACAAGTCCAAGTCAAACTAAATGCGTGGATTGCAGCCTCCAATTGCTTAGTAAAGAACGGACACCTAATGGTTTGGTTAATTTCCTGCCTCTCCTTAAGCCATCCGTAATTTTCCATCTGTTGAATATTTGGGTAGGATCCAGGGGCGGCTCAGTGTTTCACATTGGCCTGCAAAAGCTTGGTCCCCGTGCAGGGCCAGGAGATGCGTGCACCACGGCGTGCACGCACCTCGTGTGTCAGTAAAGAGCCCCTTGAACTCCGCCTGCAGGGAACAAAGGGCTTCCGCGATGCACCCGAGTAGCAGATGTTGAGTTATCTGAAGGGTCAGAATGCCAATTAGATATTGAACATGGCAGGGGGAGGGTGGAGTTTCCAAAACAAATGGACGATGAATAGGAGCTATCCCCGAGTTTCAGCTCAGGTCCTGCTGTTCTTTTGTACAATGATTTGTGGCAAATTTGTTTTGTCGCTGAGGCATAGTTCCCCCTGGGTCTTAAAGTGATTTTGTAATCCCAGAAGTTTTTTTCTTTTTTTTTTCCCCCCTTTAAATGTCCTTTTTATAATCAAAACTGGGCATCAGTGCATTGCCTTAAAAAATAAACTTGAACAGCTGCATGTTATCTACGTGGGAGATGCACAAAGAAGAGTAACCTTTGATGGGAAAATAAAAGTAGTCGAGAGAACCATTCGATTAAAAATACTATTTTTGGATAGAAATTGGAAAAAATTCAGATCACTTTTTTTACTTTTTTTAAGATAAAAGTTTATCATTTGGTCTCGCAATTGACAGATTTCACTGACTTTCAGTTTTATAGGCTAAGGGTAGCATTTTAACTCTAAGCCTACAAATGAGAAAAATGTGGGAAACATGAGAGATACAGGACGCTTCCACAGCTAATTCTGTATTTATATTGGCGTTACCGTCATAAATCATTCTTAAAGAAACAAAACCAAGGAGTGTTCTGTGTACATAACTTCATTTGGTTCCTGAAACACTTCTGGTTCTTTTTCTCCTTGAAACCACCCACATTTAGTAAAATTATATCACTGAGTGGGCGCTACCCCACTCGCTGGCTCTGCCGACCCCTGGAGTTCACTAGACCGTGGAAGACCAAGGCCACAGCGGCAGGAAAGGAAATGGGGGCTGCATTGATTAAATCGGCCAGTGCTGTGACCAACTTATTTAGTTCTCTCTTGACCCCCGGAGGTCAGGTTTGACTCTATGCTATCTGCTAATGCTTTACTATTTTTCATTACTTTCCCTGTTAACAGTTGTGACCTACAGCCTTGCCAGCCTGCAGGGTCGTTGTATTAAACCATTGCTAATTACTCCTTGAAACATATGCTCCCGTTTTAAAGTGTCATTTGAATAGAAGCCCAGCCAAAACCCCTCCATTTGTCTCATGAACGAAAACAAAGTGTAAGCACCTGAATGTTTTTGAGAGGTCATCGTCGGATTCGAGTGATAAGTGGAAAATAACCCACCTTATTCTAATTACTAACTTGGAAATTGCTTAGAATGAAGACTAGCCCTCAAACGTGAACATTAAAGGCAGCAAATATTCTTATTTAATTATCTTATCCAACAGGCCACTCTAACAGCCCTGCAGAGGCGGTGCCTTTATCCTTGCTAAAGACCTTACGCGCACGAATATTATGTCAGCTTTTCCTCTGCATTCGTCCACCCTACAAATATGAGGACAAGTTATGTGCCAGACACTGCGTCAGGTCCTGGGACACATGGATGAACAAGAATCCCCTGAAAACCCGCCCCTTCATTATCTGCCTTGGAAATGCTACAGTTGTTAGAGGACAAATGAAAGACGAACAGGTGCTCACATGTCCAATGTCTGTCATGAAGAGAAGCCAATATGAAGTTACAGGTCAAGGAAACATGGTTTACTTTCCAACATTTCCCTCAGGTTATATCTGAAACCCAAAAAACAAAACAAAACCCGTCGGCAAAATAAAAGATAGGTTATTTATTTTAGATCGAAATAGCCAGAGACAAAGAGCATGTTAAAATATTTTAACTAAAATAATAATCATTATGTATTATAATTTAACAATATTAAGATTAGTACTTATTATTATAAGCCATGCAATTGAAATATTTGAAACATAAATCTGTTTACTGTCCACAAAATAAAAAATAAGTAATTTATTTTGGATCAAAATAGCCAGAGACAAAGAACACATTAAAGTAATAATTCAACTAAGATAGTAATTATTTATAATTTAATTATATATAAATCATTGTGTTAACATATTGACTTATACATTATTATTGTGAATTCTTACCAATTATCATTGTTGTTATTATTATTATTATAAACCATGCAAACTGAGATTCCACACAGAGATTTCAAGGGATTTGGCCCTCCCCCGCCCCTGCCTGTGTCCCCCAGACCTCACAGGTATGTTGTGCCAGCATCAACCTGACAAAATCTCCTCTCTGTGACCCTGCTCTGGGTACACAGGTGAAACCTGACAGGAGAGTGGTGCCCCATTGCTACATTCTTCCGCATAAACCTCTAACTCGCTTCAGAATGCAAAGGTCACCACAAAAAAAAAAAAAAAAGACAAAAACAAAAAGCTGAGGCTAAATTTAGTCTTTTGCCAGCAGGAGGATAACAGACATCTTTTTTCCCCTTTTTACCAAAAAACGTGGCCATAGCCAGGTGTTCCCCACGTTTGCAAAGCCACGTGAGGAGTGTGTTTGCAGACCTACAAAATAGCTGTAAACCATCTTTTTAAAACTTTTCACTGAAATAATGTCAGACTGACAGAAAAGCTGCACAGTGAATGCAGAGTCCCTGTCGCCCCCCCTTGCCCTGTTGGCCCATCTTCCGCACCCACACACATTTGTCAACACTAAGATGTGGCCCTTGGCGCAACCCTAGGCATTAAACAGGTTTATAGATTCCCCACCAGCCCCATTTCCCCACGAAAGCCTTCCTTGTCCACGAGCTAATCCAGGACACCACGTTGTAGTTAGGTATTTATAAGTTTGTAAATTCGGGTATTTCTGTGGTTTACCTCTCAAAAATCATTTATTTGGAAATTAACAAACAATTTTAGGGGTAAAAAGAGCCGATTTATTTTAATCAGTAGATGACAAAAAGAAGTCACATTTTACAAATATTTTTAATCAGGATACATGTTTTTAGTTGAGAGAGTCTCTTTACCCAAACAGTAGAATATACTTTTGTCAATTTTTAAAAAAGAAAAAGAAAAAGAGACACCCTTGGAGATTAAGACCACAAGATATACCATTTCTCACCCATCCCATTTGCAACAATTATAAAGATTGATAACAACTCTCAGTCAAGTTTCTAAGCATCCCCATACCTCAGTTTTCCTCTCTGTAGAATGGGGGTGTTTATTGTTCTCAGCCCTTGAAGAGGCAGGAGAGGAGAATGGCTACGAGTAGGGGCTCTGTAATTGGACCCTCTGGCTCAGTCTGGGCTGTCCCACTTTTTGGCTGGCTGATCCTGGAGAAGTTACTGGACTGACTACCTGGTGCCTCAGTTTCTCATCTGTAAAGTGATCATAACCACAGTACCTACCCCAGGGAGCTGTTACAGGGTCTAAATGAGATAATGCACAAAACACCTTGCACAGTGTCTAGCACGCACTAAGTTCCTATAGAAATATTCACTATTACTATTTTGGGGTTTTTCTAAGGATTAACTCAGTTAACACATGTCAAGGCCTTAGACTGTCATGGCAGATTAACATGAGCCCTAATTTTCCCCTGTTGATGAGGATACAGGGAGAAGGGGCATTCTACCTTTGGAGTTCCAGTTTGTGGCAATTGATTCACAGTTTCACCTCTGCGAGTCTGGCCTACATAGGAACCACCTGCACACGCGTACAAAGATTTATGTCCACGATGCTCATTGTGGCGTGATTCATAAAAGCATCCCGCTCCCCCAAAGGGAGCAAGTGGGGAGGACCGAAGCTCCCATCACCTTGGCAACAGTGAAGTGACTGTTCTGCAGCCATAAAGGAGAATGAGATAGTTTTATTTTGTGTGTATGGACTTTGAAGGATATACATGACAAATTCATTGTTTTTTCATCTGTCTAGCCATTGATTGATTATAATAAATATTTGTTGACTGCCTGTTATGTGCAAGGCTCTTCTCCAGGTGCTGGGACAAAGCATGAGAAACATGCAATTTCTGCCACCCTGGAGCTGGCATGTAGGGAGGATGCAACCAGTGAGCAAATTAAATGTGTCCACCCAGACGTCAAAAGTGAAGGCTAAAAACAATAAGCAGGTAGGGATGGAGGTGGGGAGGGGACTAAGTTACACAGGGAAGTCAAGGAACACTCAGATCCTAATACAGAGGGATGCGGGCCAGTGAGGACCTGGAGGAAGAACATTCCAGAAAGGGAGAAAGCAGGTGCAGAGATTTGTAGCTTGGAGTTCGGCACCGAGTGAAAAAAAAAAGATATGCAGAAATACATATGGCATCTATTTCTGACGAGGGCAAAAAGGAGATAAACAGAGAGCGAGATAGACTAACAATTGTCTGCAAGTAGAAAAAGATGAGAACATGTCCAAGGGTTCATAAAGTTTACTCCAGGGCACAGGACCCAGGAGAAAAATCTTCCAGATTTTCCTTTATAAGATGATGATCTTGTTTCTGTTTTTCCAATGAGCATGTATTATTTGTAATTTAGAAGACAAAATAAATGTTAAGAGTTCCGGAAGATGGGTAGCCTTATCTTTTCTTGAAAGAGCCTCAAATAGGGTTTTTTAACAGCCACACCACTGACATTTGGGGCTGAATGATTTGGGATGGGACCCATCCTGAGCGTGGTAGGAGGGTTAGCAGCATCCCTGGCTTCTACCTTCTAGATTCCAGGAGCGCACCCCGACTTGTGACAACTGGAAATGTCTGCAAACATCGCCAAATGTCCCCCAGGGGTCAGAATCCCCACGCGCCCCCCAACACCTTTTGAGACCCTCTGGTCTAGGGAAAAACTTGGGCTCTGGGGGGAGCTGCCCACATTCGCACCCCAGCTTTGTCCCTTGCCAGCTGCGGAACCTGTTCCTTCTCTCCTCTGTGGCTCCGTTGCCTCGTCTGTAAAGTACGAAGTCCCACTGTGGGGATGAAAGGGGCTGGTTCCTGTGATGCTCCTAGAACGGGGCGTGGCACCCAAAACACTGGGTAAGTGTTAGTTAGCACTGATGTCCTTCCACGTCCCCCAACTGTCCGCAGCTCCTTCCACAAGACAGACCAAGGCTTTTTGGCATTTGCCCGCAGCCTCTCTGCCAAGCAGCCCCTCGTGGGCCGCGAGTGGGCTCTGTCCCTGTGCTTGGAAAACTCTGACGAGGAGCAGGAGGGGAAAGGAGTGGCTGGGACGCCCTGTTCAGCCTGGGAAGCCTCCCTCGTTGATACTTCCTGCATCTTTGATTTCAAGGGGAGAGTGAGAGTTCTGTTCACTGGAAGCGTAGCTCAGGATAGCCTTCTCCTCACGAGTGTTTCCAGAGCCTGCCTGTGTAAGCGTGCCCCAAGAGGCCACCCCACCCCTGCTGTACACACACACACACACAAAATAGCCTCGTTTCCCCAAAGCACACTGCATTCCTCTGTGGAGCCAACTCATCCCCGACCCTCATCTGGTCCACATTTCACTTCGGTGGAAATTAGAAACCAGACCACATTTGCTTGCATTTAGGACTGCCCTCTGTTTCCTTGGGGTTTTTTTCCTTTTTATGTACGCGGCCTTCTTGTTTATTTTTTAACTTTTACTGTCCTCATCGATGCTTTCCTTAGTTATAAATAAATATATATTTTATATATGTTTATATACACATTTTAGACTTTATTTGTATTTATAATATATTAAACATATATATTTATAATATAAATGTTTTACATATTATAAATTCATCATTATAGATACATAATATATATTTATATATGATATATACAAATGAATGTATTTATAATATAGCCATTTATATATACTATATTAAGTGTATGTATATACACATGAAATATTCATATTTAATAAGTTATATTTTATTTAAATACATAAGTATATAATACGTTCTATATTTTATATGGATATATATATTTAAAATTATGCATGGATATATATTTTTTTAATTATGTGTATATATATACTTAAAGCAGTGATTCTCAACCAGGGATGATTTTTGACCCTAGACCCCCAGAGGACATCTGTCAATGTCTGGAGACATTTTTGCTTGTCATAACTAGGGTCCTGCTACTGTCACCTATCAGGCAGAGACCAGGAATACTGCTAAACATCCTACAATGCTCAGCACAGCCCCCACCACAAAGAATTATCCCAACCAAAATGTCAATGTCACCGAGATCGAGAAACCCCGATTTCAGTGAATTAACCCCACACGGCCATCGAGCTTACATGTAACATTCGCTGACTGCCAAGACTTTTAAATATATCATCTCTTTTTAATCCTTTTAACACCTTCTATCCTTTTACACCCCTTCTATCATTCCCATTTTGCAGATGAAGAAACCGAGACAGACAGAGTTATGGACCTTGCCCAAGAACACAAAGCTAGTGGAAAGCAAAGAGGCGGGACTTGAGCCAAGGCCAGGCTGAAGCCGGAAGCCATGGCCTTGGAAAGCTGCCTCAGGTGCCCTCGTTAGGCAAAAAGAGGCAAGCGTACATATTAATAAGCATGGTTCCATTTCTAGAAAAGAAAAAGATTAGTGCACACATTGTGGAGAAATCAGGGTGGCATGCTTTAGAGGGGCACTCTCAGTTAGACACACGCGCGCACCCAGACACTCACACCCTTGGTCTCCCACGGTAGCATCTCATTGCAAATTGTGCGTTCCCTGCACGGCACTGACTACACCCTGTAATTTCACATTGCCTTGTGAGGTTATTTGATTGCCCTCTTTCTCCCTCACTACACCGTTGTCTTCCTGAGAGCCGCATTTGCACCTGTTTCTTCCCTCTGTTGAGTCATCAGGTTAGCTCGGAACCAGCATGTAAAGGGCTCTGACCAAGTATTTGCCAGATGGATGGTTGCGGTGAGATTACAGGAAATCTTGCCTTCCTACACAATAGAAAACAATAATGTCTGAGTTTATTTACATCAAGTGTATTCTTTTTGAGATTAAAAAGAAAAACAAATATCAGATAGGTTTTTAAACACACATTACGGTTCACCCATGCAAGGAAATATGGTGCAACCCACAAACATGAAGCTGTAGTTAAAGATTTGATGCATGGAAGGCGTATTGTGGCCTTTGAAGGCGGGGAGGACTAGAAAAGTGGTGTGTGGGAGGCGGTTATATATGCGTGTGTGGCTGTGGAGGGGAGCGGAGGTGGGAGGCATTTGTGTGTGGTATGTACATGGTGTATGTGATTATGTGTGCAGTTGTGGGTATGTTGTGTGTGATCGTATGTGGCGTATGTGTGGTTGTGTGCAGATGCAGAGAAAACAAGTTAGGGAAGGTGACTTGTGAGAGGTCAAACGATGGGTGATTTTGGTGTCCCTTTTTTTTCCTTATTAATCTTTCTTTAGATTTTCCATAGTGAGTATGTAGTTCATTTTGTAATGAGTCAGTGACGTAAGGTGTCATGTGCATTCCTAAAAGTCGCTGTACTTCCCCAGATGGCACAAAAAAAGACCACAGGGCTTATGGGGAAGCCTCATCAGTGACATGGTGAAGAAAAGATAGGAGCCGAGTAAAATGGTAGCACAGCTTTACTCTGACTAAACTGTTAGGAAGTAGACAGGGTGGGGCAGGAGTAGGTTTACAGTTGTTGTATTGTATGGAAAATAATACAATAACTAATAATAATAAAAGAATAAACGCTGTTTCACATACTCACAACTGTAAACCTACTTCTGCCCCACCCTGTGCGTATGCTGTCCATCTGGAAAAAGGCCAGCCATTGTTAATACGATGAGAACAGTTTAGGCCACATCAGTGTCACCTGGGATCCAAGGCGCATGGAGTGGAACGTGCATGCGTGAACAATGACGACTTCACTGTACTAGTCAGTGGGGGCGGCAGACGCCATGGAGTGAATCATGTGTACTCTGTGGCCATCGCATTCAAAATGGCTGAGCAAGTAGAGCAGTGAATCTGCATCAAATGTTGCATTAAGCTTGAACATTCCTCTGCAGAAGCTATACAGATAATTCAGAAGGCCTTGGCTGTGGGCAACTGGTGGTTGGCACCTTCATCACGACAACACACCCTCTCACGCATCATGTTTCGTGCAGAGATTTTTGGTGAAACATCAAATCACCCAGGTGACTCAGCCCCTGTATGGCCCAGATTTGGTGCCCGACAACTTCTGGCCTTTCCCAAAACTAAAATCGCCTTTGAAAGGGAAGAGATTTCAGGCTGTCAGTGAGATTCAGGAAAATATAATGGGGCAGCTGGTGGCTACTAGAAGTGTGTGAGGTCCCAAGGTGTCTACTGTAAAGGGGACAGAGGCATCATTGTCTTATGTGCAATGTTTCTTGTATCTTGTATCTTCTTCAGTAAATGTCTGTATTTTTCGTAGTCCGTGGCTGGATACTTTCTGGACAGACCTCATATGGTACCACAATCATCCTACAATAAATAGCACTTGACCTTGAAAAAGGTCTCAGATTTGCTGTAGATGTGGGCCCTGGAAGGATGGGGCCAGGAGTTAGGGTTTAGTGATAGAGGAGGGTTTTCTGACACCTGGTATGGGTGGGTGTGGCTCATAACACCTGGTGAACAGAGGGAGCTGGAAGGAGTTCAGGCGTGCGTGTGAGCCCTTTGTGTGTCCTTGCCTGAGTAAAAGCCAGAGTTGCTTATAGTAGCTGCAGGAGCCCGCCCTTAATGAGCTAGCTTCCTTTCACTCTCTGACCTCACCTCGAAATGCCCTCTGCGCCAGCCAGCCCTGGCCTCTCTGCTTTGCACACGTCAGTCACGCTCCCACCTCAGGACATCCGCACGGGCCATTCCCTCTGCCTGAGAGTCTCTTCCCCCAGATTTCTGAAGGCTCCCTCCCTCATGCCCTTCAGGTCTTTGTACAAACGTCACCATCTCTAGGATACCAATCCCAGACCACCGGGGTAAAGTCGCAGCCAACCCTCCACCCACACCCCTGTCTCATCTTTCTTTTTCGCTATAGTTATGTGTACCTTCTAATATACTGTGCAATTTAATTACTTAAATTTATTATTCACGACCGTTCCCTCCTGGCTCGGATGCGAGCTCCGTGGGGGCGGGGAGCTGTGGTTTATTCAGCACATAGCGCAGCCCATGGACGTGCGCCCAGTGCCATAGTAGGTGCGCGATAAGTATCTGTGGAGGTAAACAGTCGCGCGAATACTGGAACAGATGAATGAATGTGTTCTTTCACTCACGGAATACTTGGGGCTAAATCCCGAAAGACAGCTTCGTTTTGGTAGAAATTTCTCATTGTCCCTCAGGATCCTGTCCCTTCCAACTGGGTTGAAAGTTTCCACCCGGAGGGAAAAAACTGTCCCCAAGCCTCCCGTAGCTTAGGTGAGGTCGTGAGACTAAGTCCTGGGCAATAGGATGTAAATAGAAGTGTCAAGTGTCTGGTGCATAGCTTTGCTCAGACCTTGACTGCTGCCACCTCGGCCCGGAGGTCAGCGAGTCTGCAAAGCAGGGAAGAAGAGAGGAAGGGCACGGGTCCGAGAAGTTTATAGCACCATAGACCACCTACCTAGTTATTAATGGAAAGAAAATAAACTTCTGTCTGTTTCAGGCACTGGTGTTTTTTAGGGTTTTCTGTATCCCTCTCAGCTGTAAGTACGTAATACACTTCTTCTGATCTGGAATAAAAGTTAAGTTAGGCTTCCGTCGAACTTCAGTGTGTAATTGGCAAGCTTTTCCCAACCCCCCCCCTACCCCCTCCATCCAGCATAGCTGCCCCTTTTAGCTGGTTACATTGCTGAACTGCCAGTTTCTAAAATTTCTGGAATCAACCGCGTATGCTCCCTATGCTATTACATATAATATGTTATCGTAACTTGAATCAAGGACGTGTATTCTCACTTGGCTTATTAGTCACGTTGCTCCTGGGTCTTCAGAAACAGCCAAGAAGGCTCAGCCTGTATGACATCATTTTATCTCTTCATTCCTCCGTGGACTGGCTTAAAATTAGATCCGCCAGATCTAGGCAGACACTGGGCCTTGCTTGCATTAGTTACTGCATTTCTTTTCCGAAGTAATCAGTTTCCAAGGCAAAGGAACCAAATAAATACTATTTACTGGGTGTTACTACTGAAGCGATGTAATTTACATAACAGCAAAATTACAGCCTAGGACCTCTAGTAGCAATTATGATGTAAAAGAACAAGACACACTTTTACTCTTCAAGCAACAACAAAAATAAAGAGCGGAAAGCGTTGGTAAACTTCACACAAAATTTAAATACTAATTGAGTCTCCTTTGCCTGGAGTGGGGTACAAAACAGGCATTCTTTGGCCCTGAAATGGAAATAGAGGAGAGGCTCCCGGACAGTACATTCATCTCTAAAAGCCCCAAAGCAGAAAAATAGATAGGGAAGGAACCCAAAAACTCACAGGAATGAGGATGCAAATGAACTTTCTAAGCCTAGCGGCAGATAAGATCTTCCCCCAAAGAGCAACAACAGAGCTAATTAGGAATTCTTATGTCGTCCTCAGAGTCCCTCCTTGGCTCTCTCGGAGGTTTTTTGGCCTCTGCCTTTGCTCTAGCCCTCGGGGACCACACATACATTAGTGTCACGTAAGTTAATTGGTAAGCAAACTTTAGACCTAAAAAAAGTGAAGTCGCTCTTCACTCAATGCATAGAATTGAAGAAAGCCTTGGGTTTGGGGACATTTTAATGGCGCTCACCATGGAACACACTTAGAGAAACTTCGGCCACGTCCGTTTTCCGGCGTGAGGAACGGGTTGCAGAGGGTGGCCCGGAGGAGATTTTAGCCCCTGTGCTGGATCCTTAGGTGATACACGGGCATGGCATTCGGTAGTGAAAGGACTCCCCTTCTATGTGACTGAACTCTCTGTCGGGCACTAACTGGCGCTGCATGCCTTTTCCCCAACTTACTAATTTCCCGTTTCACAAAGAGGCAGCGCACCTCAAGGGCTGAGCCATTAGCAGGTTAGAGTACCTAACAAGAGTTTAATTTTAAATAAATTTATTTGTACCGTCGCCCTCTATTTATGATAACTGACGCAAGGTTCTCCATTGGTGGTAGTGATAGATGAGTACACAATTTCCTCTTAGAACACATTCGTAAAAGTAAAGGGACGGGGCGAAATCGCTTTCTGTGCACTGGGTAAAATACAGAATACTCAGGCTTGGCAGAAATGAATGATGGACACTGGGCAGCGCCCGCCTTGGCTTCTGCCTACCTCCCATGTCCTAGGAGAGAGAGGGCTGGAGAGCCGTGGTCAGCCAGCTCTCCTCCCACCTGTTCCGTTTGTCATGTGAGTTAAGAATGGCTTTTTCCATTTTGAAATGGTGGGAAAAAAATCAAAGGAAGAATGACATTTCCTGACACATAAAAATCACATGAAACCTAAGTTTCAGGGCCCATAAATAAACGGCCGTTGATGCAGAGCCACGAGCAGCACCCATCAGTTATGCATGATGGTTGCTTTCCCAGCACAGTGGCAGAGCTGACACTCAGACAGTGAGAATCACCTGACAGTGGGGACACATCCAGCCTCCGGCAAAGCTGCAGTTTGTCCGTCGGGATTCGCCGGGGCAGGGGATGGGGGTTGCAGCGAAAAGCCCACTTAGACCTATAAGACTATTAATCCCTTCTTTTGCTTATGGTTTTATGCTTTGCAAAATGCTTTCCTTATTTATAAGCTCATTGGCCCATTGCTGCCCAGAATGCTTGGGGTGGGCCACGCTGGCACTACTGCCTGGACTTCAACCCCCTTCTAAAGGGGGAAGCAAGGTGGGGGGCCCCCAGCATGGCCCGCACTGAGTGACTCAATGAGTTAAACGGTGCGTTCATGAAGGATTTCATTTTTATGTTGTTCGTTTAATTTACTATAAATATGCTACCTGTTCATAGGAGAATATTAGAAATATATAGACAGGCAAAATGGATAAATAACCGGAAACCCCACCACTCAGCAATAATACTATTTTAATGCACATACACGTAAGTGTTTATTTATGCAGTAATCCATGACACTAAAAATAGCACAAAAATATTAAAATAGCATAAAAGAGTTGTCTGAACATTGATAAGCATCACTTTAACCTTGAGGTGCTAGCGTGTGGTAAGCTCAGCACAGGGCCTGTTGACGAAAAAAAAGATTTAGTTCCCGGTTTAGCCCAGCTGGGTGTTAAGGTCTTTAATTATATTCCCTGGTAAACCTGCCTGGTTTTAACTTTAATATTACCTGGTCGGTGAAACACGTGCTTACACGGAAAGATAACATTCATTATGTTTACCTGAATTAATTAGAGTTTCCTCTCCTGGCCTACCTTTTAGGTTGTACTTTTATTTGCATAATTAAAAAGTTACTCATAAGCTGGAAAAACTGGTTTGAGTTGGTTCAGAAGTATAACAGCTGGTCACTTAGAAAGCACCCCTCTTGCTTCCAGTATGGGGCAGTACTTGGCAAGCCAGTTGCACGAGTTAGAGTCTTTTAAAAATACTCTATGTATACTGATGTAAAAATACATCAACATGCAAGTTGATGGCAATTGTGTAAGAAAAAAGGTATTATTAAAATAATGTGGAGGTTGCGGGATATAAGCATGATTTAAAATTCCTATTTAAAGCTATGTTGTCTTGAACAATTAAACATTATGAGTTAAATATGTAGAATTATCACTTTAAAAATAAATGGCAAGATACAGGACCATATAATTTTCTAGTTTTTAAATTATAATAGAAAATCACCACATGGCCTACTGAATTTCACCGTGTGTGAAACAGCTCTGGTTTTGTGTTTTCATTGGCAGTCCTTTTTTTTTAAGTGTATGTGATTCAGTTAGAACCACAGAATCCTATAATTATGTTTCTGACTTTTTCTTTTAATGTTTTTCCCTGACGTAAAAACATCTTATACTCATAACAAAAACTGAGAAATGCAGAAACTTATAAACTTATAATTGGGGAAAATTAAAATGACTACATTTGCAGATATAATTTTTATTAACATTTTTAGGGCTATTTCTAATGTTAAAGATAACATTAAAATTAAATAACATTAATTTAGCTCTAAAAATGGTTGCTACAATATATGTTAATTATAACAAACTTTAGAATATATTTTTACGTAAAATATATTTATTATATTTTACATTCATATTATACAAATGAAATATATTTGCATCTACACAAATATATTTTTGTCTGTTTCTACAAAATCTAGGTTGTATTTTGTCAATTATTATATTAAAATTACTTTCACATGTTGCTACAAAGTCTTAATTCTTGTTGGTAGAAGTGGATGTGATTTTATGGAATATTAAACTTACCCAAGTTCATTTAATTATCGTACCCTTGTTGGGCATAGAAGTTTCCTTTAATTTAGGGTAACCAGTAAGAAAATACAGACTTTAAAAAAATGTAAAATCTATAGAAATGCTTTTAACAAGAGGAAAAATGTACATATTTGCAGGTGATAAGAGCTGGCAGGAGGGGAGTGTGGGGGGGAAGGAAGAGAGATAATAGACTTTGGGGATTAAGCTTTTTGTTCCTGTTACATTTCTATTTAATAAGTAAGTGTTAATTCCCTATAGCTTTGGACTTTTGAGTCACTCGATGGATTAAAAAACTCTTTCTTTTCCCTCCAAATAATGACAAATTCTACCAGAATTTACTATAATTTTAAACACTGACTTCAGACCCATAGGACAGTTCAGTGATACATCATTCTATTTGATATGATGTATAATGATAGTTATTGAGCAGCCGATATGGAATTTATATCTGTCATCTAACCCAAGGGTCAGCAAACTTCATCTGTAAAGGGACAAAGAGTAAATATTTTAGGTTTTGCAAGCCATACAGGCTCTTTGGCAACTACTCAATCTTCCTTTTAGAGCAAAGTATAAGGAGGCTTGGCTATGTGCCAATAGGACTTTATTGCGGACACCAAAATTTGAATTTTATATAATTTCCATGTGTTACAAAATATTGTTCTTCTTTTGATTTCTTTTTCCAACCATTTAAAAATGTAAAAACCATTCTTAGCTCACAGATGTACCAAAACGGATGGTGGCACATATTTGTACCAAGGGCCATAGCTTGTCCACTTCTGTTCTAATGTTACCTTCTCAACAAACCTATGAAGTAGGAATTACTTAGCATCATTTGGCGGGTGAGAAAACTGAGGCTCAGAAAATTTTTAAAAACTTGGCCAAGGTCACTTGGCCAAGTGGCTCTGAAGGTCACACAGTCAGGATGGGACAGGACAGGATTTAAACCCAGCTTGCTGGTGGTGAGTGAAGCTTGAGCACCTCTCCAGAGCTTGGTAACCGGGAATAGTCACATGACCCCCCCAAACCTCAGTCTCCCCATCTTTAGAACAGTATCTTTCCACCCAGCTGCCCCGAGAATTTGATGTAACAAAGCACATTCTTGGCAATAATAAGAGGTGAAAAAAATGTAACCAAATATTATCTTGTGTTATAATTCCTTCTATACAGAGAGCTAGTTTAGAACAGGGGCTAAAAGTGTGGACTCTGGAATTAGACTGTTTGGGTTCAAATGCTGTCTCTCTCAGGACCTTAAGGGCTATAATGTAATGTCTTGGAGCTTAGTTTCTTATGTGTAAAATGGGTGATAACCGTAGTACCTCCCTCATAGATCATGAAGAGACTGAGTTACATGTAAAGGGCCTGGAAGACTTGGCAATTTGAACTATTATCTTTACCTTCTATTCTGTACTTTGGTGAGTGGTTCATAATGACAGGGTCTCACCTGACGGCCCTCCCACAGTGTCAGGCCCATGAACACATGCCCCACAAGTGGTTGCTGCAGAATGAATGAGTGAGTGAATGAATAAATGAATAGAGAAATAAACTTTTAAAATGTGAATAAGCAAAAATCAAAATTTGAATGGCAGCTGATTCTTGGTATCTGGTGCTATACAAGCCATCTTTCTTTCTCTCTCTTTCTCTCTCTCTTTTTCTTTCTTCCCTCCGTCCCTCCCTCCTTTCCTTCCTCCCTCCCTCCCTCCTTCCCTCCCTCCCTCCCTCCCTTCCTTCCTTCCTTCCTTTTCTTTCTCCCTCCCTCCTTATTTAGTTTTAATAACAGGATCACTGCACCCTTGATGGAGTGATGGTCAAAATAGACCTTGTCCTGTCCGGGTCACTAGTCCCTGTGCAGGAAGTGCTTGCATACAGTTGTTAGTGTCTTAGAGGATCTTATGGAGGCCCAGCTGGTGCAGAAACATGTCTACAGTGTTAAAATCAAACAAAATGGGACAAATAACCTTTTCCAGTGGGTCTGTAGGAATTGCGGGTATCTCAGATCAGTAGAATTTCCCAAGAAAATATGTTGCAAGATACAGGATTCCTAACTTTTCATTTATGGATTTGAGAGAGAGAAGGGGGTGGTATGGTGAGAGAGAGAAACATCGGTTTGTTCCACTTATTTATACTTCGGTTCCTTCTTGTATGTGCCCTGACCAGGGGTCAAACCTGCAACCTTGGCATAGCGGGACAGTGCTCTAACCAACTGAGCTGTTTGACCACGGCTAAGATTCCTAACTTCTTGTACAAACCAAAAGGATATTAAGTCAAAAAAGTAGCATCAACCAACACCATCATTTCACTTAAGAATTGGTATTGTAAAACCAAAAATTAGAGGAGGAAGGACAATTTTGCAATAAAGGGTATTCTTTTAATTGAATAACTATAGCTATATTTGAAGAAAAAATTAAAAAGCAAAACCACAAATACCAGTCAACCACCTCCTAGTTCCGTGGTCTTAGGGAAATTACTTTGCCTCTCTTAACCTCAGTGGATTTCTCCATTAAATAGAAAAAAATAATGCTAATAATATCTGCCTCCAAGAGTGGCTCTGAAAATTTAGTAAGATGTTGCTTGTAAAAGGCACTTTAGCACGATATACGTCAGGGTTTCTCCATCTCAGCATCATCGACACTTTGGGTTCGGTCATTCTCTGTCGTGGGGACCGTCCTATGTCATGTGGGATAGTCAGCCACATCCCTGGCCTGCGCCCACCAGGTGCCAGTGCCATCTCCCCCGCCCCCTTTCTCAGCCAGTTGTGACAACCAAAAACATCTGCAAACATTGCCAGATGTTCCCGGGGTGGGGATGAAACTGCCCTCCGTGGAGAGCGTTTGGTTTACTTGTCCTCCGTCACAGATTGGCCTAAGGCCATGGTGTCACATTCGAAGTCTCTATTGCAATCCAAAACCCAGAGCAACTGGCCTGTGTGTAGTCATTGTGTTAGCTTCCTAGGGCTGCCGTAGTAAACCACCACCAGCTGGATGGCTTCGAGCAACTGCCATTTATTTCCTCACCGTTAGGGAGAACAAAAGTCCAAAATCAAGGTGGTGGTGGGGTGACGCTTCCTTCGAAGTCTCTAATGGAGCCCCCTTCCTGCCCCATCTGGCTCACTGGGGGCTGCAGGCACTCCTTGGCTTGTGAGCCCGTCACTCCGCTCTCTGCTTCCGCCCTCACATGGCCTTCCTCTCTGTATCTCTGTCTCCTCTTCTGATAAAGACATTAGTCGTTGGATTTAAGGGCCCACCCTAACAATCCAGGAGCACCGTACCCCAGGATAGGTAAATTTATTGCCTGTGTAAAGACCCATTTTCCAAGTTAGGTCACATTCACAGGCGCTGGGGATGAGGACTTGGACCTCTCTTTTGGGGCCCACAGTCCAACCCGCCGCAGTTATACAGCCAGTAAAGAGGGCAGCTAAGGCTTAAGCGTTCTGACTGCCACTGTTAATATGTAACCTCTCTAGATTTCAGACTCCTCGTCTGTAAAATCCCAACAAAGGGACCCACCTCGTGGGGCTCGTAGCAGTCCAGGGCGTGACTGACTTTACACAAGAAAGTACTTCCCACGATGCCGATGCCGGCGTTTTGCCGGCGCCCTGGGAATGTTAGCCGCTTGCCCTGTCATCCCCGCCGTCCCCTTTAGTAGCTTTAGCTCTCTCCTTCAATTAAGTAAACACACTTTCCCTCAGGAAAGAGTGCCTCGAGCCATTAAGCTGGATGGTAGCACCAACAATCCAATTCTTTGTCTTATAGTTATTGTTTCTTCCCATGGAGGCTGGTGTGGGACGTGGGTCCCCCCTCGGAAGGAAAATAAGTAATGACAAGAAGGCACCCTGTGTACTTTTCATTCCCTGCCAACCAGCAAGAAAGATGGCATGTCTTCTTTTCACAGTGAGATGCTCAACACCTGACGTCAGTGTCCCACTACTTTGAAACACATAGGAAGGTCTTGGGACGAGTTTTTACCCAGAAGAAAGTGCGATCTGTGCAACTCTTGCCTTCTTGGTCTCGGGGACCAAGCCAATATGGCAAGGATGATGGGATGGAAGGACAGAGAGGGCTGGTTTCTCGATGGTATTGGTGGTCTCCTGAACTAGGCCTTGAACCGAGTCTCATGATGTGACATAAAAGATGGCCTTATTGTTTTGAGCCAGTCGAGTCCACCCATTAGTACGGGCGGGCGGGCGGCTGAAAACATCCTATCCCAGCGCCCTTGATGGAGTAAACAATGGAACAGCCTTGCTGGAGGGCAGCCCCGAGGCCCTCACAGGACTCCCCTCCACTTCCAAGGCCAGGACGTGGGCTTTGGAAGGGGACTGTGCTTGGCTCAAAGCCCTGCTCACCCGTTTACCATGTGACTTCACCTGCAAACTGGCTTTGGCATTGCTTTCTGCGTGGAAGCAGTTCTCTTCCCTCCTGAATAGATTGTTTTTGTCACAGTGTCCGTCCACTTGGGCTTCCCTTAACAGATCACCTACCACAGGCCGGACGGCTTGACCACGGGAAGGTATTCTCTTGCAGTTGCAGCAGCCGGCAGTCCAGGATCAAGGCTGGTTTCTGGTGAGACCTCCCCCCTTGGCTAGCAGAGGGCCCCTTCCCACTGTGTCCGCACGTGGCCTTTTCTCTGCATGCACATGGAGAGAGACATCCCTGGTGTCTCTCCCTCTTCTTATAAAGAAACCCGTGCGGGCAAATAGGACCCGCCCTAAGATTTCAAGGCCTTAAAGACCCCGTCTTCAAAGACGGTCACGCTGGGCGTTAGAGCTTCAGCATGGCCTTCGGAGGGACATACACAAGTCAGCTGAAAATAGCTACCGATTTTCTAATTTTCGAAGTTCTTTCCTAATTTTTCCTTTACGCATATATTGAAAGGGCTGTGGTTTTCCAAACAAATGGAGAATGTGGGCCGGCTGCTTTGCGTGACGGTCTAGGGAGACCACGGAGGAAAGGATATTAAAAATAAATAAATAAAAGATCTTTGCGGCCATATAGATTTTGGTCCCTATCCCAGCTTTGCCAGTTATTAGCTGTGTGAGCTTGGGCAAGTCGCTGAGCTTCTCTGAGCCTAAGCCTTCCCATCCATGAAATAGAGAGAATACTCCATTGCCCTGACTAGCGTGACTCAGTGGGTTGAGCGTTGTCCTGCAAAGCTATAGGTTGCCAAGTTCAATTCCCAGTTAGGGCACATGCCTGAGTTGCGGGCCAGTCCCCAGTTGGGGGCGTGCGAGAGTCAGGGGATTGATGTTTCTCTCACGTATCGATGTTTTTCTCTCTCTCTCCCTCTCTCTCTCCCTCCCTTTTTTTCCCTCTCTCTAAAAATAAAGAAGTAAGTCTTTTAAAAAAAAATAATAATAATAATAATACGCAACCTGTCTTCCCCACCTCTGCTGGGTTATTGGGAGGAATCAGGGAGCTACTATTTGTAAAGGACTTAGCATGGGGGCTGGTAAACAGTGTGCTCTCCACAGGTAGGATTCTTCGTGTTTTAAACATCAGTGCACTCGATTAGATGACAGAAGAATTCAGGTTGTCGTTTAGAAAAACAGAACCATTTTTTAATGAGAATATAAAGAGCTGCGTACATACAGAAGAACCTCGGTTCTCGAACCTAACTCGTTCCAGAAGCCTGTTCGAGAAGTGATTTGTTCAAAACCTGAATCATACAGGTGACTGATCCAACAGGTACCGGCAGGAACGGGCTGTTGGGTAGAGAACTGAAGTTTTGTTCAGCAACCGAGACCTGTTTTCTGTGAACGACCTGGTCGAGAGCCAAATTGTTCGAGATGGGAGACGTTCGAGAACCGAGGTTTGACTGTAATTGTTAGCTGTTTCTATGATTCTGTGTTGGGAATGCCAAGGGCGGATTGCGTTTATTATTCTCTTTACCGTGACTATACGTTTAACCTGGACTCAGAATTCTCCAAAAAGCATATCCCGAAAGTTACTCCCAATTCTTTTCTGCCGAGCCTGCAAACAGCCGTATCGCCAAGGTCCCGGCTGTAAATTCTTTCATGGAAAACTTGCATATAATTTAAACTCTAGCCTTGTGGCTGTTATCTCAGAATCTCGATTCGTCACTCAGAAACCATCTTGTCTGCGTCATCTCTGAGTAAGCAAATTGTTGAGACTTGAGTAACCTCCTGAAACTCAAACACAGAGCCATTGTGTAAGTACAGAAAACTTGACTGGTTTCCTCCAGGCCAGCGACAGGTAGCCATTCAGGTTGGGTCAGCCTAAAGCGTTTCAAATGTCATCATCCCTTTCCCAAAGTTGGCCACAATTTCTCAATGTCCACGCAGGGCTGTGGCCAGAAGATACTTTTTTCGAAGTTTTGTGTCTTGGACTTTTCAGTCATTGATATTGAAACCAGATACTATCTTCCTTAAATGGAGCATCAAGCTCTAGACCCGTTCGACCTATTCTCCTATCCCCCACTGCGCGACTTTCGGTTTGTTGCATAACCTCTCCGTTTCCTTGTCTGCAAATTGAGGATTAGGATGGGCACCGTCATATAAGGGTATGGTGAGCATTAAATTATTGAATCCATGTCAGAAGTATCTAACATGGCGCCTGGCGGGAGGAAATATTTGCATTACATGAATATTTATGGGAAAGTGCACCCACAGGAGCTGGAGAAATGAGAGAGAGAGAGAGAGAGAGAGAGAGAGAGAGAAATGCGCCCCGCAGGCCGGTCTGCTCAGGGACCCTGATGTGACACCGGAGGGGGAACCTCTGACACCGCCATCCCTTCCAGCAGCCTCGGTTCTGGGTGCCAGCATCGCACCTCCAGGCACCCAGGTGTTTAAGGATCCGCTTATCACTGAGCTGTGCTCTCCCCGACGCGTAGCCGGCTAGCTCAGCGCTGCCTGGCCCAAGAGACAACCCTGCCTTCCACAGTTGTCCCCGACCCGCGACCTTCCCGCGAGATACCCGAGCTCATTTTGACCCCATCTTTCACGGATTACAATTTGGACATTTCTGCCGCATTTTAACATCACCAAAACCAGAAGATATCCAGAGTCCATGGTGTTCAATTTAACTGAAAGCATTTTCTCCTCTTGAGACACGTGAGATAATGACATGGTACGTGCAGTTGTTGCCTTGAATGTCGATTTCACCCTTGGCCCAGAATCAAGTCCACTGTCCACGTCAGCAGCGCTATCATCGCTGTTTTCAGCCTTCGCCTCCCTCACCCACGCCCTGAACATTTTGCCTTTTGGAATGTGTTCCTAACTCAGATTTCACTTCTCTCCTAGTTCAAGGCAGAACAGCCAGCCTCGCAGTAGCTGAATTTTTCTGCAGCAGACATATTTCTCCCCTCACCTGTGTCCCAAGGAAAGGGAGGATGCTCAGGGAGAGGGAGAGGCCTGCTTCTCAGATAAAACCGGCCTTTATTCAAAAACAAAGCAAAACAAAAGAAAAACAGTACGGCTGCCTCTCTGAAGTAAGCCATGAAAACCAAGCCTGAGCAGGCTTCTGGGAAACAGGTGACCATGGGAGCTTATCAGCCCGGTGGCCAGGAAATGGAAACAAACCGATAAATCTGTACATGTCCCTCCGCTGCCTTTGGTAAAACTCAGTTCCCCAGCATCACTACCTAGCCCTCCAAAGACATTTGTTTGGAATATTGGAACTTCTGAGGTATAGTCTTTTACTGGACTATTAGACATGAAAAGGGGCCCTGGGCCCTGGCTGATTTGACTCAGTTGGTCGGCACATCATCCTGTAACCGAAAGGTGGTGGGTTCCATTCCTGGTCAGGGAACGTACCTAGATTGTGGGTTCGATCCCCGGTCAGGGTGTGTATGGGAGGCAACTGATGGGTGTTTCTCTCTCACATCACTGTTTTTCTCTCTCTCTCTCTTTCCGTAAAAGCAATGAAACGATGTCCTTGAATGAGGATTTAAAGAAAATCAGGGGATGGGGCTTGGGCCCTGGCTGGTAGCTCAGTTGGTTAGAGCTTTGTCCCAGTGTGATTCGCTGAGGTTGCTGGTTCCGCCTCGAGTCAGGGCACATACAGGGAGCAACATACAGGGCATGAATAAGTGGAACAGCAGATCACTGTTCCTCTCTCTCTCTCTGTCTGTGTCTCTCTCCAACCCCCCCTTCCCCTCTCTCTTTAAAATCAATAAGTAAATTTTAAAAATTTAAAACAAAAAGGGCTCCTCGATGGGAAAAATAGAAGGACTTCCGCATGATAAGCTATTCAATAGTACAAAGAAGGACACTTGGTAGGTAATTTATTAAATGTCATTTATATCGTGGGCCTCAGCTAACCGGAGTTATTCTATCACTCTCAGCTCTGGCAAAGAAACCGTATGGAATAGGTCCCCATGCATTTAATTCTGCAGCCCGCCCACCCCCACCCCCGCCCTCCCCTCCCCCGCCACCGCCTGCCTTCTCACGTGCTCAGGGCTCTGGGATGAACACAGGAACTGAAAGAAAGTATAGTGGACCCTGAAGGAGCGCTCAGTTTCTTCCTCACTAACTGGGAAACTAATAATGAGATTTCCTAAAGATTCCAGGAGTCTTTGGCAATGCCCCTTAAAAATGTAAATCACATCGTTTGTGTTATCGATAGGTCTTTGGAGAGATTCAGACCCACACTGGGCTGTCTTGTAGAAATGCAATGCGAACCACATGTGAAATTTTAAACTTGCTAGTAGCTTTCTTCTTTTAGAAAGGCAAGCAAAAACAGGTGAAGTTTATTTCAAAAATATATTCTGTTAGCCCAATATAGGTGAAATATCATTTCAACATGGAATCAATACAAAAAATTATGAATTTGATATCGTACATTCTTTTTTCTTTTTCATCCAAAGTCTTTGAAGTCTGCTGTGTATTTTACAGGTAGGGCACCTCCCTGCCCAGACCATCCGCATTTCATGTGCTCAGTAGTCACGTGTTGCCAGTAGTTACCAAATCAGAGAACACAAGTCAGGAGAGATCTGGTAAGAGGGACCTCCAGCTCCTCCCCCTCTCACTTAAAAATTTTCAGTTAAAGGTTTAAAGCTGCTGAACAGATACCTCATCAGATCTTACATTTTGTTTTCAACTTGCAACTCTCTTCCTTCAATCATTTAGTCAACAAATACTTATCGAGCACCTACTATACGCCAGGCGCCATGTTTTCTCTTTTGGTCATATGTTTATTTTTTGGTTTTTGATTTTTAGCGAGTAATTTCTGTGATCCAGAAAGTTTGGGAAATAATGAGATGGTCACAGAATCCTGGCTTTGGAATAAACTTCCACATTTTTTCACCCCATATCCAAACAGAGCATCCAACATGTCCCAGTGGGTCTAAAATCTACACTAATTGAAAAAGCCGCCAGTGGCCCTGGCCGGTGTGGCTCGGTTGGTTGGTCAGAGCGTCATCCATAAGTGAAAGGTTGTGGGTTCAGTTCCCAGTCAGGGCACATACCTGGGTTGCAAGCTCAATCCCCAGTCTGGAGGCATACAATCCCTGGTCCTGCCATGTGTAAGGGGCAACCAGTTAGTGTTTCTCTCTCACATCAGTGTTTCTCCCTCTCCCTTCCTCTCTCTAAAAGCAATTAAAAAAAAATATATATATATATATATATATATATATATATATATATCCTCGATTTAGGATTTTTTTTAAAAAGGCCTCCAGTGAAGAGACTTCACTGCAGCCTCAGCACCTAGTGCTTGCTCAGCTCTGTGCTCCTGGGAGGAAACAACCTGACAGGCAGTTCAGCGATGCAGTAAAGAGCTCACAGCTTGCACCTGTGTCGAGGGGCTAAAACATGGCGATGCATTAAATTTAGGAGATGGGTTAGGACCCAGGAGTTTGGCTCCAACAGCAGCTGCCTCTGCTTCTCCAGGTGTGTAACTTTGGTAGAGAAGACATTTAGCACTTCTAAGCATTCATTTTTCAAAGGAGTTAGTTCGAAAAGCCAGAGAGTAGGGGAAGAGTCAAGTATGACCAAAGATTACCCATGAACCTTCTTTCTCTTATCAAAATGTCTCAGGCAGGGACCAGACAGAACTCGGGACCAGGAAAGGCATGCGTCGTCTCTTCCCTGAAGCAATGCCCAGGGCTGCCTGTATCATTTCTGTCAGTCGTCTCTCTGTTCTCCCCACACACATGTAGAATTCAGGTAGGTTAAATGGACCGAGAGGGGATGGCACTTTAGTAGAACTACCCCGTATGTTTTTGCTGGGGATTAAGCATCCAGTTCATGTAAAACAGCGAGTTCAGTGCCTGACACACAGCAAGCATGCCACACGTGTTAGCTCTCATCACTGCCACTAGAATAAAATAAATGTCCATTCTCTTGGGAGATGCTTAAGCCAGATTGCATGTGTCGTTCTGTCTCCGTCACCCAAGCCCGCTTCCAGCAAGATTGCAGATGTATCATTTTATCTTCATCCTATGAACAAGTGGTTTTGTGGGGTGGCCACTGGCACATAAATGACCAAGAGAAACGTGTTGAATGAATGAATTGCAAAGTCTGTGGTTCAGAGGTGATAAGGGCAAAATAAAGGAGGAAGATCTGCTGCTAGCACTTGCCTGTTACTGAGAAGATGTTTCTAAAATTAAGTCCAGTGTTTAATAAGTGTCTAAAGTAGCTTTAGCTTTTCGAAAAAGCCTTACTTGTTGCCCTGGCCAAGTGGCTTAGTTGGTTGGAGCATCGTCCTGTACACCAAGAGGATGCAGGTTCAATCCCTGGTCAGGGAATGTATGGGAGACAACCACTCGATATTTCCATCTCATGTCAATGTTTCTCTCTCTCTCACCCCCTCCACCCTCCTCTCTCTCTAAAATCAGTAAACATCCTTGGATGAGGATTTTTTTTTTTTTTCGTAAAAGCCATGCACTCTCACTTATTCTATAAGCATTTCCTACCTTTGTACCTGCGTCAGGCTCTGAACTAGGCCTGAGGATACTGTGAGGAACAAGAAAGACGAGAGCCCTTGTAGACAAGGTAGGGGGAAAGCAGTGAAGAAGTCCAGTCAAAAAGATGCTTTCAGACCCACAAAGGAGATGAAGGAGAGATGGGATAGAGAGTACCTGAGGAGGAAGCCAGCTGGTACAGGGATTCGGGAACGGCCTCGCAGGAGAACACATTTGAGCTGAGATGTGGGTCATAACTTGTGTCGGTACCTAATAATAGTAAAAATAATGTTTAAAGGAACGGTGCGCTCTAAAGTTAACAGCTTCATAATTTTTATTCTCCCCTTTCAAGAAGAAGCTTGGCAATGCATTTTAAAGTTCCAGGTTCTAGAAAGAACATGGACCAAAGGGGACCCTCACAAAGAGCGATTTGGGGTGAAAATTGATAGAGCCCTTTAGAGAATGATCGGTGACTCCGGTTAAAGCTGACGGTGTTGAGTCCCCTGCAACCCAGCCATCCCGTGTCTTGTTACATCCTTAAGTAACCCTTTAAGAGCATCTCCTCTTAGGGAAGCAAGAGACATTTCTTTTAAATTCTAAAGTTGAAATATAAGACAAAAGTAAGTAACTAACTCAACAAATATTTATGGAATACCTTTGCATGCCAGGCACTATTCAAGGCTCTAAGAAAATCGTGGTGGCCCTTACTGATGTGGCTCCGTTGTTTGAAGCATCATCCCGTGCACCCAGCAGTTAGGGGTTCGTTTCCTGGTCAGGGTGTGTTTGAGGGGCAGCCAGTCAGTGTGTCTCACATCGATGTCTGTCTGTCTGTCTGTCTCTCTCTCTGAAATAAATAAACATTTTTAAATTTTATTTTTAGAGAGAGGGGAAAGAAGGGAGAAAAGGGAGAGAAACATCAGTGTGAGAGAGGAACACGAATCCGTGGCCTCTTGCACAACCCCAGCTGGAGTCCTGGCCCACACGACCCAGCCATGTGCCCCGACCGGGAATCGAACTGGCAAACTAGGTCCACAGACCAGCACTCAGTCCACTGAGCCACACCAGCCAGGGCAAATCAATAAGCATATGTTTTTTAACTTTTTTTAAAAAGGAAAATCATGGTGAACCAAACCATCAAAGACTATGGCCTTGGGAGCACCACAGGGAAGACACACAGAAAACACTTAATGTGCACCCAGCTTGTGATTCTTGTTTTATGCAAAAGGCAACTGAATCTCAGAGCAATTGTCACTCGCCCAAAGATGAGCCAGCAAGTAAGGTGGAGGACTTTTTAGGGCAGCACTTAGCCCCTGGTCACCCGCTGTGTCAACATCGACCTTCCCCACCCGAGCCTCTGAGAGTGTTCACTGACCGGGCTGGGTGCCCCCAACCTGACTCACAAACAGTTGCACAGTTTGGGGAGCAGACCTGATGCAGGAGCTCTCCAGAACGCAAACCTGCGTAAAAGACAGGAGTGGAGGTCAATATCAGAATTATCGACTCAGGTATGGGAGTAGAATCCACAGGCTGGGCATCCTTAGCCAGGGAAACAGGAAAAAAGGCTCCTTTCTCCGAGCCAGGTGCCGCCCCGAGCACTTTACCTGTCTTCTCCCCTCTCACCCTCTGAGAGCGTGAGCCCAGGCTGGCTGCAGAATGCTCTCAACCGCTGAGACAAGGGGATGACAGGAAACCCTGACAAATGCCTGCCATAAGGGGGCAGAGGAGAGTCCCCAATCGGGAGTCCCTTGTTGAAGTGTATTCTCCACTGACAGGGACCTGTCCCCAGGACGGGCATGCAGCCCCCGTCTGCCCAGGGGACCGAGCCTCCTCCTTCCGCAGTAAGTGACCCTCAGATGGACACTTGACTGAATTTGTCTTTTGACCTGTTTTCTTCTAACAGGAAAGTTAAAAAAGAAAATCTGGAAAGGGAGAAAACGCTGATACAATGAGTATCCCTGGACCCTTCACCCATAATAAACTCCGTATCGGTGTTTCATATGAGCATTAAGACATTTCTGTTTTTTTTAAATTTCACAGAGTTATTTCTTTTTGTTCCCATCTTTCTTTACATTTACCCTGTTTCTGTTTTTACTAAATTCTTAAGTTAAATGGAAGCTTATTTATGTGCGATCCCTCTCATCTAAAATACATTCGAGGCCATATATTTTCCTTTTATCACTTCAGGTGCATCCCCCACTTTCTAAAAAGGCAATTTATGTTTATGCACATGCATGCATATTTCTATGATTTTAATAAATACATAACATACTTTTTTATGTCACAGCCATTTTAATTTCCCTTTTTTTCTTGATTTGTGCCAACTTCCCCCCTCATCCCAGTAATACTCCTGCCTTCCATTTAAACTCGTCTTAACAGTTGAGTTCGTATCATTCCGTATTTTCACCGGGGTTCAAGCAATCCTGGGCAAGAATAGTTTTCACAGTTTGTTTTAACAAAATGGGATAGAATGTTGCACTTTACTGCGTTTTACTTCTGCCGCTCAACATAACATGCTCAATGGGCATTCCTTCAATACAGTCCTTGCAGTTTCATTTCATTTTTGCGTAATGCCTGTAAATATTCCGCGGTGTGAATGTGACAATCCTTATTCCTCTCGTTTCCAGTTTTTTGCTACTTTTAACAGTGCTGCAGTATACCTCGTTGAGTGTTTTTTAAAAACAAAAACCAAAAAAAAACCCTCGGGTGTTGTAGGAGCAGAAGGCTGCCACTGGCGGCCACCACGGCAGGTGTACTGAGGGCCTCGGCCACCAGGCCTCCGCTCCGAGCCGCCTTCCAGCACCGGCACGACGTGCGGGGCAGCTGAGAGCCGGACCAGAGGCCCTTCCTGCCGACTCAGTCTTTTATACTAAATCATTCGTTCACGCACTCGTTCACTCCTGCGGTCACCCCGCACACACCGCCTGAGCACCTGCAGCATGCAAGTGTTGCCCTCAGCCCTATGGTTTGGCCTCCAAGGGGGCAGAGACGACTCCAGCTCTCAAGGGCTGATGACCCTGTGGGGAGGAGCCGATGATAAAAAGGAAGTGATACCCATTCCACGTGGAGAGGTCTAGGAGTCACAGGATGCCAGAGGAGGTCTCTCTGAACAGATGGCATTTGCACTGAGATGTGACTTGGTCAGTAATCAAATGATGCCCCTGATATAAATTGTATATTTCCTCCTGTCTGTCGTTCTTTCTGGTCTCTGACGCTCCAGTGAGGGCACTTGTGCAGGCAGTGTAGTTCCTAGACCTTTAGAGTCTGATTGTGTGCATCGAAAGCAAAGCCGGAATAAAGCCATTTGGGGGAAACTCACCAGGTTTGACAGTGACTTTATTAGAGGATTGTCAGGAAGCAGGGCTGAACCCTGAACATCCAGCGAGAAGACGAGGGAGGGAGGGAAGTGAGCATTTGAATGGAAACGGTTGGCTCAGAGAACTTAACCACCCTTCCTCCAAAAAGTTATGCCTTTCCGAATGCTACCCGGCCAAAAGAGAAATCCCACCGGAACCCCTCACCCCCCACCCCCAGGAAACATCCTAGGACTGTTTCTAGGGCTTCACTCATTTGATGTGCAGTAAATATGTAAAAACAGCAGGGGGTTGCCCGGAAACCCAGCAGAAAGAAAAACCCAGAATTGCAAATGTAGAACTCCCACCTGGGGACAGAAATTATGTTGATGGCGCTGAAAGCTGAAATCAGGGGCAGAAATGACTTCATACTGGAATATCCAAGAAGTTCAGCACCAGGGGACAAATACACCTTCCTCAAAGGGATGGCTCCAGGGTCGCAAATAAGACCCTTGTCTTGTCGAGCCCTGAGCAACCCCGCATACTCCGTCCCCCCAAGCAAATTCCTCCTTCGGCGTTAACAGTGTGTCCCAGAAATCCCTGTGGTTATGATCCGGATGCTCGGCTGTTGGGCTCACCAGGTGGCATCGTGTACATTTACTTGGATGTTTTGGATTTCTTTTGCCTCTGCATCTGCTCTCACGCTTGTTAGGGTCTCTGTTGAACTGCGGAGAGGGCCCCGGCACTGAGCCGTGGCAAGGGTTCGATCAACAGGTTGTGTCTGTTTCGCCACCTTCACTTGCCAGCGACGGGTGGGAATGATATAAACGTGCTTTCTTTTGAAAGAACTTACCTGATTTTCCCCGATCCGTGTGCTTACTGAACGTCGCTCTTGAGTCCATTTTAGGATGGCCCCAAACAAAACTTTAACCGCCGTGTCGTGACAGCACCCCAAAATGCTGCTTGGTTGGCTCTGTTTACACAACCGTAGAGAGGTAGGGAAGTCATTTCATTGAAATGTCCTCATTAAAAAATATGTGTACAATGTCTCAGTACACATGTATATTATGTATTAAAATGCACATGTAAATATGGATTGCAATATATAAAATATCTATATATACTTAACCTATATGAACAAAGGGCTTGCTTCACGTGGTACATTTGGGTAATGTGAAATTTTTGCACGAGTACTGGCCCTGACATCCTTCCGAAGACCTATTTCTGTAGCCCCCTTTTAAACACTTAACGGATGTTTTTGCTGGTTATAGGAGTGATACAGACACTTGATTAAAAATTTTGCACCAGAGAGGTACAAAAGGGGAAGCAAGCCGCCTGACGTCCGTCCGCTCCGGAAGTGCGGCCGTAGCACTGGGGTCTGCTTCCTCGCAGACCCTGCACTAGCCGTTCTCGCCCTCCAGCCCCGCACCTCGGTTTACCTGCTGTGTTCTATCTCCTCTTGGCTCCAAGCTCCGCTCAAATAAATGGCTGTCTTAGGGAAACCCAAAATGTTTCTGAGGCCGGGGGGCGGGGCGGGGGGGCAGGAGGAGAGAGGCACAGAAAATTTTAAAAAGCCACTACAAAAGAAAGGGTGTTATTTTTGCTTTATAATGAATCACCTGCCCCCCACCCCCCACCCCACGCCAGACCCCTTTCCCGACTTTCTACCTTCCCCAGGCACTTCACACTTTGTACCTGGGATGAAAAGGGAGGGAGTTTACAGCCCCCAGTGAAAATGTTCAGGGTCAAATTATACACTCTTACGACCCAGAGGGGGCGTGGGGGGGGTGGCGACAATTCATAGGCAGGCTTTAGCCCTGGCTGACTCGCTGGCGCTGGTGATAATACAATTTTGTATGTTAAACAACAGATGTCAAATAGAAGAAAGAGACGGGGTCTTTGCTTTTCTTCTCCCGTGGGCCTTGCTCCCCCAAAGCAGCCATTTTTTTCAGTTGCCATGACAGTGCTAATAGGAGTTTATCATTTTCCCATGCCTGCTGCATGCTAATGTAGAATCAATTCCCAAACGTTATCTGGTTAGGGAAGAAAGTCCAAACCATACTCTGCAATTGTGCCGGGGACAGAGAGGCTACTTTTGCCCTTGGCTCTCCCCACCACCGCCCGCCTCCCAGGTGATGGGGCAAGTTCCATAAAGCAGAAGTTTTTATGTGTCTGTCTGTCAGCATATCAGCCACAATCTGCCACAGAACTGCTGATGCTCTATGCCCAGATTGACCAGACAGGTCAGCTGTGGCTTCTTTTGAAAAGAAGTTGTAAACAACCAAGAACATCTAGACAATAACCATGTATCATAACTATAAATCATATACGTATATTGAATATGTAACAATTCTACACTTTCACCCTGAACACTAACTTTGAAAGCATCCGACCTGTTTACACAATGAGTAGAGGAAGAAAGTTTTTTTTGCGAATTACTAAAACTAAGAAAAAATCATACTAATTTTATAAGAAGAGCACCGTTTTTCAATGAACAAAAGGGATGTAGAAAGGGATGTAGATTAAAAATCGTCTTTGGAAGGACTCCTTAGAATGAAGGAAATTTTTTCTTTAAAAAATGGACAAGCAGTTAAATGTGGATACACGTATGTTTCTTACATTATTCTTGATGCTTTTCTGTATGTTTGAAATACTTTATAATTCCTAAAAAAATGATAAATCCAAGTCTCTGTTTGGCCTTTAATTAACGGTGTTTAAGTCACAGCGAAAGGAGGAAAAGGTTGGAGGGGGGAAGGAGAAGCAATGTAGCAGGGCAGATGCAAAATGAAACCCCAAAGTGATTTATAGCCTACTTAGGTTTATTTCCCTCCTAATTTCTAACAGAATGTGCTGGTGGCTGTCAGGTGATGTTTGCTTATTTTTTTCTTCCTAATCCCCTTTAAAAAAAAAAATTCTTGCATCAGTTGAGCATCCAAATGATTACCTCAATTGTTGATAGAATTTATTCTTCTCTGGAGTTGAAAATCCAGTCGCTTTTATATGCATTGTCCTCCTTATTTTTTCGACATCTGGCCCATTTTATTCCTTTTTTTGTTATTTTGAGTTGTTCTTTTATCATTATCTGCAGGAAGCAGCATTAGCATGCAGCAGATAAGGCCGGGATCCAGATGTGCATATCAAAGGATGAACAGCTACTTATTAAGAAAAACTTTTCTTTTTAAGCCCAGCTTCTGTTCAAAGGAATAATAAAGCCTATGGCGTTAGTGACAAACTGGTAATTCAATGCCTTGTCACTGCCGTGCATTGGAATGGGGTGGGGTGAGGGGGAGGCAGGTCAAAGAAATTGGTAAGGTCCACACTTCAGAAAGCTGAAAACACAGAACTAGTATGAAAGTTCGTCTTCTCCGGACCTACGCGTTTATGTCCTGCTGTGTTTAGTCACTGTTTTG
>PVJD01005325.1:0-43068 GCA_004026545.1 Mormoops blainvillei | reverse complement strand
TTTCAGGGCCGTTGATCCGAGCTGCGGCGTTGGAAAACGCGCTCAGGGACACCCCGGCTTGCCCGTACCCCCGAGAGCCCTGCGCTCCGGTAGTCTGTAACGTGAACCCAAAGGCCCCCGTGCACTGCGCCCTGCGCCCTCCCGGGGTGTCTCTCCCGAGCGCTCACAGGGACAGGCGCGCAGAGCGGGACGCGCGCACGCACAGACCCAGGTCCACACACCTCTGTTCAGTGTCGTTGGTTTTTGAAATGAAGGACACATGCTGTGCGTGCTCCCTTTGTCTCCCTTCGGTTTGAGCGGCCAGCCTCTCTGACTTGCTCCGTGAGTCCGCTCGCTGTCTCACGTCTACACGTTGTGCTCCGTGAGCTGGATGTACCGTGATGGCCTATATCCGCCTCCCTCTTGGTGGCTGCTTCTGTTTCTTCCTGTTTCCCCCTGTAGCAAACAATGATGCAAGAAGTATTATCATATGTACTTTTTTTTCTTGTCCTCTGCTCTTTTTGAGAAGTACTTTTTTTCATTTTCTCTGTTATCAAACAAAACAAAGCAAAACAAAACCACACAACTACTTTTGGTGCCTGGGTCAAGTTATGTATCTATATGCTTACATCTAAAATACGTTTGAACTCAGTCTCTCACTTTCTCTTCAGACTTAAGATTTCAGGGAACTGTGATGTGTAAGTCAACCCTCAGAGCATTTAGGTTCACTTTTGTTCTTGGGTTTTTAAGTTCTATAGCTGACTCCAAAATGACCTTTACCGTAACCATTTTTGTGCATGCATGTTTATGGAAGTTCGCTCAATCTTAAATCTGTCAGTGAGGCTATCTGTGGTGTTTTGAAAGATACTACTTGCCCTCCTGTTTGGTAAATAAACATTGAGGTGAGGAAAATTTGCCCAGGGCAGAGATTTGCTAACTTAATTTTATTATAAAAATGATGGCGATCTAATTCCTATCAACATCCACATTCCAATCTACACTGTGACATTATTCGTAATAGAATCAACAGAAATGCTGAACTATCTGTTAAAGTATGCGACATGCAAATAATGGAAATACCATCAAGTGAAGGCGAAGATATTCCTACAGGAGAAGCATCTACTGTATTGCTACGGAAAGACAAACTGTAAAACCTAGATATGCTATGTGACCTGTTTGTGGATGGTTAGAGTCATTAATGAGTCATCTCCAAGGTATGGAATGGGCGAGGAAAAGGAGGAGAGAGGCTAGGTATTTACATTTGTTCGTACTAATTAAATTCTATGCGGTAGGTATGTTAACTATTTTCTCGTTACAAAAATCATTGTCAGTTGTCTCCAAGAGTGGTGTATCGGCTGGTTATAACATTTCACTGGTTCATTTTTTTACGAAAGAGTGTAAAATTGTTTTACATCCCTTACGTTTAACTTTTCACGGCCATATATCCGCATAGTTCAAAAGCCCAAAACTGGAAGACAGTTTAAAAATAAAATCTCCCCCATGAACCCTGTCTCCCAGAACTAGTTTTGGCTCATAAAGAGCCACCACTGTTACCACAGTTATACACGTCTTCCCAGATATATTTCAGGCACGTTCAAGGAAATACATCTGTGTATATACACACATAGTATACATTTACAAAGAAGTATAAAAACATTTTTTTCTGCCCCGGCTGGTGTGCTCAGGGGATTGAGTACCAGCCTGCGAACCAAAGGGTCACTGGTTCGATTCCCAGTCAGGGCACATGCCTGGGTTGCACACCAGATCCCCGGTTGAGGGCATGCAAGAGGCAGCAGATCAATGTATCTCCACACGTGATGTTTCTCTCCCTCTCTTTCTCCCTCCCTTCCTCTCTCTCTAAAAATAAATAAATAAAATCTTTAAAAAACAAACAAACAAACATTTTCTCCCACAAATCATAGCCTACTATTCAAACTGTAATTTTTACCACTTAACTATGTGTAAAGAGAATTTTTAATTTACTTAATTGATTTTAGAGAGAGAGAAATCGATTTGTTGCTCCACCTATTTATGCATTCTTTGGATGATTCTTGTATGTGCCCTGACCGGGAATCAAACCCTCAACCTTGGCGTGTCGGGACGATGCTCAAACCAACTGAGTTTCCTGGGCAGGGTAAAGAGAATTATTTTTAAACAGCTAAATGATGACTAACCACCAAGCCAGAAGCCTCCCTGGGTTTTAGGCTGCTGTTTCTAAGTCAAGGATCACTTGGTCCATGGCTTCTGGGCATGTTCGGAATGAGCTTGGACCCAAAATGGCCACGACCAGGCCTTCGATGGCTGTGGCCCCAGGACTAACGCGGTGGAAGGGGCCTAATGAGGGGCAACAAGTGGCTGTGGTCGGGGCTTCTCGAAAGACAACACTGAGAGGCGATGGCAAGAGGCCAGACTTTTCAGCACGCGGCCCAGGGTTCAGACCTAAGCCCTACCACGTGCCTGGCGTTGTACGGCTCCATGCATGTTGACCTCGCTGAGCCTCAGGGTCCCCATGTGCAAAACGGGGTCAAGCAGCCCTTCCCTCTCAGGGTTGTAAAGGAGACAGGGAGGCCTCCTGCCCCCTGTTACAGATACAGCGAGTGACTCCCCTTATCATCAAGCAGACAGAGATCCGAGAAGGAAGGCTGTTTAGCCCAGACCAGGTAGCTCAGCTGGTGAGAGCACCTTCTTCATACCCCATGGTTGGAGGCTTCATCCCCAGCCGGGCCACATACAAGAAGCAACCGACGAGCGCACAAATAAGGGGCACAACAAATTGATGTTTCTCTCTCCCCGCCCCTTCCTCACTCTTTAAAATCAATGTTTAAATATAAAGAAGGAAGGCAGTTTGCTTTCACCAGGAAAGTAGTCCTGAACCAACGTATTTCGAAAGGAGCTCCATTTACCCTAAAAGGAGACAGGAATGAGGGGAAAGGGGAAATTCCTATTTTCTAAAAGTTCTCGCACTCTCTCCTGACCCTGACCCTCACAGCATGGACACCGGGAGAGCTGGTTTATGGCCCTTCGTGCTCCGTGTTTAGCCTAGTGAACATCCGAGCTGGTAGTTGGCTCTTAAGCTGCCAGACATGTGACGGTCAGCAGTCAGTGTCCTTTAGGAAGGACTCTGGGAGCCATTCTCAAGCGTGAGCATGCATGACAGTCACTCAGAGGACCTTGGAGACCCAGAGGCTAAAGTCCCCTCTAGACCATCTGATGTTGCAGATCTGGGTAGGACGCCAGAAATCAAACCGCTGACACATTCCCAGGTGATGCCACACAGCTTATGGGAGGACCCCACTGTGAGAACCCTGGCTTGGATGGTGTGCTCCAGAGCAAGCTGCCTGGCTTCACGGGTTACATGATCTCTGGGCAGGTTGTCTGATCTCTGCCCAGCCTTAGTTTCCCCATTGGCACCGTGGGAACAACAGCAAAAATACTGAGGGCAGGTGTGAGGGTTCGGTGAGTTCATACACATTTGAGCATTGCACCAAAGTAATTGGAGCCACTTGTTTGTACCTGGTAGTGCTTCTGACACAAGGACAGAGTTAGTTAATCAAAGGTACTTTTTTACTATTCTAGGAATAATAATAATAATAATAATAATAATAATAATAATAGCCAGCATTTTATGAACACTTATTTGGTGCAACTATGTTTCCTCTCAAAACAGGCAAATTAGATTCTTATTTCATACTGCAGAGTGGTTTGCTTTGTAAGGTCATTATAACTCTCCTAAGGGGAGGAATATATGTCACATGTATTATTCATATATGATATATTTTACATTTATTACATTATATGCATGTATATATGTATTTGTGTATATGAAGTCTGTCCAGAAAAAGTCCAGCCGTTGTTAATCTAATGAGAACAATTAGCATGACATCAATGTAACCAGGCAGCCAAGGAGATTGGACTGGAATATGCATGCGTGAACAATGATGACTTCACTGTACTAGTCAGTGGGGACAGTTGATGCCATTGAGTGAGCATGTGCACTGTGTGGCCGTTGCCTTCAAAATGACTGAGCGACTAGAGCAATGAATCTGCATCCAGTTTTGCATTAAGCTTGACCATTGCTCTGTGGAAACTATTTGGATGACTCAGAAGGCCGCAGCTACGGGCAACTGATGATTGACAGCTTCATCATGACAGCGTGCCCGCTCATGCATCACATCTTGTGCAGAGATTTTTGGCAAAACATCAAATCACCCAGGTGACTCAGCTCCCCTACAGCCCAGATTTGGTGACCTGTGTCTTCTGGCTTTTCTCAAAACTGAAATCACCTTTGAAAGGGAAGAGATGTCAGACTGTCAGTGGAATCCAGGAAAATATGATGGGGCAGCTGATGGCGACTGGGAGAACTGTGTGAGGTCCCAAGGTACCTGCTTTGAAGGGGACTGAGACATCACTGTCCTACGGACAGTGTTTCTTGTATCTTGTATCATCTTTAGTAAATGTCTCTATTTTTCATATTACATGGCTAGATGCCTTCTGGACAGACCTCGTATAACATACATCTGTAATGTTATACACACATATGTTACATCCCTGATCTGACTCAAGCCTAAAGTTGTCTCCATGATAGAGACACCTCTCATCTTTTAGGGGTAACATACCAAACCTTCTGAGTTTACCCCAGTGATCCCAGTGTAGTCTAGTTATTAGCCTCATTCTCAGTGGACCATGAGTGAGAGAAAGGTTAATTCTCGTGGGAAGGAGGTGAGGGGACAGAATGTGAGAGCCAGACAGGATTGGGGAACCACAGATCGGGGTGGGGGGGGCCCTTCATTCCTTTCTGATCTCAGCTTGAGGTTGATGTGGTCAATAGCAGCACGTCTGAGGTTGGACCACTTGTGTTTCGGTGGCCTAGTGGTATCTGATCTTGGATAAAGTGCGCCCTGGTTTCCTCGTCTGTAAGCCAGGGTAAAGATGGACATGTCTAATTACAGAGGTTCTTCCAAAGTTGCATTCAGATATCCATACAGTCACTGCCTGCTTACCGCCTACCCTTTGTGTGGCATGCTGGGACTTGAGGGTTTACTGACAACCTCCTGGTCCATCCCAAAGACTCTGTTCCAAGTGGCAGTTGGATGGTTTAAGCGGAAGAGAGACATGGTCTGACTGGTGATTAGAAAGAGTTGGGAGCCCGGGCCGGTGGGGCTCAGTCATTCAGAGCACTGTCCCATATACCAAAAGGTTGCAGGTTCAATCCTCAGTCAGCGCACATACCTAGGTTGCTGGTTTGATCCCTGGGTGGGGTGCATATGGAAGACCACCAGTCAGTGCTTCCCTCTCTCCCTCTCCCTTCCTCTCTCTCCCTCTCCCTTCCTCTCTCTTCCTCTCTCTTCCTTTCTCTTCCTTCCTCGCTCTCTAAAAAGCTATGAAAAAAATGTCCTTGGGTAAGGATTTTAAAAAACACAAGAGCAGGGAAGAGTGTTTGGAGGAGGGGGTGTTGAAAATGGAAGAGGCAAGGGTTTGGAGACCATTGCGGGAGTGGCCCATGTCCAAGTCGATGGAGGTGACAAGCCTAAAGAGGCGGCCACAGCATTTGAATCAGGAGCTGAGTTCAGGGTTATACGGGGAGTCAGTGTAGCACTGGGTGGCCCTCAATAATGGTGCCAGTGACTGTTCAGCGTCTGGGTAATGTTTCCTGACCGCGTGTTGCCTGGTGTAACCAGAACTGTCCGTGCCTCTGTGGCCAGCTCTCTAGGAAGGATGCATTTCTTCCAAGCACTCAGCCCCACACTGTCTACCCCTGAGTCCCCAGGTGACAGTGGGAGCAGCTCAGAGAGGAGGCCCTGGGAGTGAGGCTGCCCGGGAGGGCAGGGAGCCGGCCCTGCGTCAGCCGGCGCTTACGGGTCTCAGGCTTCCCATCTGTGGAATGACTGTGCTGGGAAGGCACTCATATTTTGTCAAAGTGGAGGGTGCATTGTTTTCTTGAATCGGTTTTAACGCACATGCATGCGCTACAAGTTCAGAAAATGCAAAAAGGTAGACAACCAAAATAAATAATTTTTTCTTCCTCCATCACCCCCCCCGCCACCCAGTTCTGTTCCCTACAGCCGATTGGTTTATCACTTTCTTGTATAACTTTCCTGAGCAATTACTTGCAGCCATAGGAAAATAAACACATGTGAAACGTTAAAAATGATAAATACTGCAACAGCAGTTTCTACCTTGCTTTAAAAAAAAAAGACTTTATTTTTATGTATTTTAGAGAGAGGGAAAGGAAGGGAGAAAGAGGGGGAGGGAAACAGCTAGGTGCAAGAAAAACATGGATCGGCGTCCTCACTGCAGACCAGGTACCGAACTGGCAACCTTTCGGTTCACAGGCCGGTGCTCCATCCACTGAGGCACACCACGTGCACATGGCAGGGCATCCATATCAGCTTATTAAATGCTTCCTCAGTCTTGCCCAGGCTGGCATAGCTCAGTGCACTGAGAACCGGCCTGCGAGCCAAAAGGTCGCGGGTTTCATTCCCCAGTCAGGGCACATGCATGGGTTGCCGACCAGGTCCCCAGTAGGGGGCGCGCAAGAGGCAACCACACGTGGATGTTTTTCTCCTTCTCTTTCTCCTTCCCTTCCCCTCCCCTCTGTCTAAAAATAAAATCTAAAAAAAAAGACTGAAGAAGCATTTCAGATTTTTTTTTTTTTAGACAAGGGGAAGGGAGGGAGAAAGAGAGGAAGAGAAACATCAATGTGTGGGTGCCTCTCGGGCGCCCTCTATTGGGGACCGGGCCCGCAACCCAGGCATGTGCCCTGACTGGGGAATCCGGCGGGTGACCCTTTGGTTTTTTAGGCCGGTGCTCAATCCACTGAACTGCAGCAGCTGGGGCCTTCCTCGTTCTTTTTGATGGCTGCATAATATTCTCCAATATGAGTTTTCCACAATTTTTTTGACAGTCTTTTATGAATGGACAGGCAGTTGAGTATATTTACCACAATTAAATATATGTATGTATGTATGTATGTATGTATACATACATACACATATCACCTTTGCTCCAGCTATTCCATATCTTTGAAATTGATAGTCTCAGTGTTGTAATAATTTCAGTGTGTTTATAGTTTGTAGTGATATTTATTATATAATTAAGTACATGGTTAATTTTTGAGCATTTCAAAGACAAAGAGCCTATGAGAGATGAGAGACAGAATTATACACTGTTTAAGGAAGAAGCTTCCAAAATAATCTTCATTCGAAAACCAGCCGTAAGCCTTGCTGGATAAGCCGGTTTCCGCCCTCAAGGCTCGGTTTGCTCCTGTACAGAACGGGCTCGATAGCCCTGCCCACCTTGCAGGGTTACAGTGCGGGTTAAATATCACGCACTGAAGTAAGAGGCAGTGGCCATTAGGCCGATGGCTCCTCCGATGATCGTTATTATTACTTGGCTTTAATGTTTGTTTTGGATAAAGTGTTTCCGGCGGGTTCTTTGATGCGGCAGAGGCAGAACCCCGAAATGAGGAGACCTCAGAAATCCACACCTTTTCCTCTGGAAGTGAGTGTATGTAACGTGTCGCATGTTAGCAGGGGCGGGGAGGCTAAGCGGCATAATCCACCTCCCTGTTTCCTAAGAGGTCAGATGACCTCCAGATTTCAAGTTTTCCATTATTCTCTCCTGAAAGGGACAATGGAGCTCTTGTTTGAACAGCTTTGGTGAGCCCAAAGGAAAAATTGGCCATTCTAGGGAGCACAAAAGATTCCCTTTCCATACTTTAGTTTGTCAATTGCTTTCTTAATGCAAAGTTGGCTGCAGGAGGACAGTGAGGGAGAAAAAAAAGATTATGTTGCTTCCATGGCTGGATTTAAGTATTTGACAGGAATAAATGGAATTTAATATCGCATCTTTGCAAAGATAAAGTCTGCGAGTAGGAGTACGGAAGCCTGCTAAGTTGCCAGCTCCCTTTGCACTGGCTTTGAACCACCACCACGCTGTTTGGTTACATTCGTTAGTTCACAGGAAGACAAAATGGAAAAAGGGCACAGAGAATTGACTTTGTTGCAGTGTTGGCTGTTACTGATGTCCCTTCAACATAAAACATTCACCAGAAAATAAAAACCAGTGTGGATTAAAGCTGGAAAGCCCAGTAAGAAGCCGCACTAATGTAAAAGTAGGATTTGGTAATAGACTCAAGTATATAGGTTTTGGCTTTATCAAGTTTTATATCAAAAAGAACTAGGCAACAAAAGTTGTGGTTTTATATTTCTGTTTGAAAAGAAACCAAAAAAGCTGACATGCCTTTTCTCTCCCGTAGAGTAATTGTTCAAATGAATCCACTTTAAATGGTAACTGAAATTCTATAATATATAAGAGTAAAAATGTTTGAACAGGGCTTTATCTTAAAATTGATATTAAAAGCTGTAAAAATAAGCTCATTTTATATCATTTTTAACAAAAGGTAGGACGTAATGACAGTTCTGCATTAATTCTGAGGATGTTCTTCAGAATGAATAAAGTGGTCTCTTGTGGGGATTGGCTCATTTTCCTGACATAACTTTTTTTTTCAGACTTCACATAAAGATGTACTTATTAATTTTAGAGAGAGAGGAAGAGGGGAAGAAAGAGAGAGAGAGAGAGAAACATCAGTGTGAAAGAGAAACATCTATCGGTTGCCTCCCATACGTACCCCGACTGGGGACTAAACCCACAACCTTCTGGTGCGTGGGACAGCGCTCCAACCAACTGAGCCACCCGGCCAGGGCAAGGTGTCTACTTTATATTCAGCTTTGTGCTGGGTCATAAAGACAATTTTGAAAAATATATATTTAGAAAGAATTATTCAGAGGGTTAGTTAGCTTCCCAGGGGGCTCTTGTGATCTTTTCATGTTGAAACTGTTCTTTCTCTTAAAAAAAAGACAAAGAAAAAAAAACTTTATTGTGGAAATTTTCCAATATATACAAAAATTGACAGACAAGTATATGAATCCCCAAGGACCCCTCAGATTCAATAATTACTAACTCACACCAATCTTACTTCATCTCTACCCCACCCAATTCCACCTTTGCCCTCCCGCATGTTATTTGAAACAAACCCCAGACATCATAGCATTTGCTCTGGATACATTTCTCTAAAAGAAGCGTTTCTCGAAAAGAAAAGGACTACTTCTTTTATATATTCATGACACCATTATTACTTAATAATTCCTTCACATCATCAAGCATCCAGTCAGTGTTCAACTGTCTCATAAATGTCATAATTATCTTTTACAGTTTGCTTATTTGAAATAAGATCCAAATAAGGCTCCAAAATTGCAATTGTAACTTTCTTTCAATCCCGTAGTCCTCCTTTCATCTCTGTTTTTTAATCCCGGGAAGGTATTTATTTGACGGAAACACCTTCATTTTCCCTGTTGATTTCTCTCCTTTGTCCCACAAGCGCAGACCACCTTTAAATGGCTCTCCTGATCGTGGGAGTAGCCCCCAACGTCACTCTCACCGACCTCATGAAATCTGACATTCTTTGTAAGATTTGCATTTTCACACAACAAATGACTGAACCTTGTTTTAGTTATACTGTCCTGTATTTTTCAGATTTTCTTTATCAAGCCTTTCGTATTGATATTTTATTATTTTTATTTTTTTTTGGTTTATACCAATGGGAAGGAATCAACTTTTTAAGTGAATGTGTCACTTAATAGGGACACCTCATTTGAATAAGAACACTTTTGTTTTCATGAACAAATTTCCAATGACGTGGAAGATGAAGGAAAGATGCACAGTTAAATCACAAATCGTGGTTTTCCTCTCATAGAACTTTGTCCTCTTGAAAAACAAATTTAAAAATCTAAATAAAATGTAAGAGAAGGGCGGTGGATTCTTTGCCACAAAAAAAATAAGGCATCACAGAGTTCGACGTGAACTTTATGAGAGACGTAGATACTGAGAACAAATAGTGCGATACTTAAAGGTGGAGTATTTTAATACTTTGATCCGTGGGCATTTTTGCTTCTCCCTTTGTTTCTACAAGTTTCCCACTGCCTTTGATCCCTAGGTGGGGGAGAGGGAAGTACTCGAGGAATGGTTTCCTATTGTTGCAGAGACTGGGAAATGGAGCCGTGCTCTCTTCCGACCAGTTACAGAGGCAGAAGCTGGGGGGGTGGGGGGGCCAAGTCTGAGGCTGATTCCCGACCCTTGACGGTTCCTTGATACTCTTATGAAATGTCACTAATTCCAGCAGTAATTCCCATTTTAACTCACTTAAATCCAAATGCAAGATCACACGTGTATGTGTGTGCATGTGCGTGTATACGACGTGTGTACCAGTACTCAAAAGGCTGGGACAGGCGCCTAACCTGTGAAATGATCCCTTTGCTTCAGGGTGTCTCCTTCCCAGGTATTTTGTGGTTGCCACCTCCCTCGTACAAGGGGAATGACTGAGGTCCCAAGACACTAAATGAAATCGGTGTTCTGTGTATTGACCCTAGGTTTCCCTTGATTCTCTTTATTAAAATCATAGTCATAGTCTCTTAAAGAAAATTAGATAAATTTCAATGACAGATTTCAGTGAAACCTTTGAGGCCATCTGCTTGAGTTGGAACCCCACTGCCACAAATGACGTGAGGGCAGCCACAGCCACGCCACCTGTCTGGGCTTCAGTTTCCTCCTCTGTGCGAGAGAGGTGATGATCAAAGCGTTTTTTATGAGAGGGGTTCGGGGCTGCAGTGTGGTTGAGGGGAGGAGAACGGGACATTAGGGGCACTTGATTTGAAACTCTTCATAATAAGCTTTCCCTTTATTCTTAAATTGTAGGTGTAGTCGGAGCATTTGTGGGAAGGTCCAATGATAAAAGGGCAATAGAAAACAGAGAGGGAGTCTGACCTTGGCTGGTGTGGCTCAGCTGGTTGGAGCATCGTCCTGTGGACCGAAGGGGTCATGAGTTCGATTCCCAGCCAGGGCCCATACCTAGGTTGTGGGTTCGGTCCCCATTCGGTTGGGATGGATACAAGAGGCGACCGATCCATATTTCTTGCATCAACGTTTCTCTTCCTCTCCCTCCCTCCCTTCCCCTCTCTCTACGATCAATGAGCATGCCCTCAGGAGAGGATGAAAAAAGGGGGCGGGGAGCCTGTTGTGAAGTCCCTCTAAGACACTCCCAAATACCGTTACTGATCTGGTGACAATTAAGTGGGATAAAGTGTGCAAACAGACTGACACCTGATGCTACCCAGTAGCTATCGTTATTGATTATTATTTTGTGCCACATGACATATTACTATGCATATAAATTAAGAACGCCAAGTATAAATTTGAGTGGAGCTGTGTATAAATTAATTGTTTTAGATAGGTTAAAAATGCACGTGGTTCAGAATCAAAAGGTACATGAGGCACACAGAGATTGAAGTCTCTGTGCCAACCAGGCCTAGCAGCCTCTGACCTGTGCTCCCAGAGACAGTTTATGCTTATAAAAGCTAATACATATAGGCATTATTTCTTTTCTTTAATGTACAAATGGTAGCACATACTACAATTTCTGCAGGTATGCCTAGAAGCTCATTTCATAGGAGCGCACAGTGTCGTTCTCGCACAGATGACCAAAATGCGTTTAGCCAGTCCCCTATTGATGGACACTTAGGTTGTTTCCAGTCCTTTGCTATTACACGTAATGCTCATTGATGAGCACTTTTCACGTAAGGGGCTGGGTATTTATTTACCTGAGCATAAGTGTGTCTGTATATTAAGTTCCTAAAAATAGAGTCACTGGTTCAAAGGCCATAGGTGTTTGTCAGCTGGACAGACATGAGAATGACCGTCTCCCTGCCCTCTTGCACATGTAGTATACTATCAAACTTTTCAATTATTTGTCATCTAATGTGTTTTTAAAAAATTGTATGTCAGTGTATTTTGCGTGTTTCTTATTCTGAGAAAGGTTAACACTTCCCTTGTGTTCAAAAGCCTTTGGTATTTCCTTTTCTATGAACTATCATCTATATCTCCTTTGTCAGTTTTTCTGTAGGGCTCTTGGTCTGCTTCTTCTTGATTTGTGGGGACTCTTAATATATTAGAGAAGTTTCGACTATGTTATATGAGTTGCGATTACTTTTTTCCCCAGAGTCCTGTCTTTTTAACTTTGTTTATGGTATTTTTGCCAAGTGATGTTTTTAGAGTTTCCATGTTATTGTCTTAATAAAAAAGACCTCCTCCACTCTAAGATTATTTTAATATTCTCTGATAAGTTTCCTCTAGTGCTTTTATAATTTTGAGTTTTTTACATTTGAATTTCTGATTCATTTTGAATTTAACCTGGGGTATGATTCAAAGTATAGCTCCAATTTCATATTTTTCCTAGACAGCCACTAAGCTATTCCATTACCATTTACTGTATAATTTATCTTAATGCCTATGGATTTGAAAGGCAGTCTTTTAGCTCATACTAAATTCCCATATGTACTTGGGCTTATTATACAGCATTTTTAAAATTGATTTTAGAGAGAGAGGAAGGGAGAGAGAGAGAGAAACATTGATTTGTTGTTCCACTTATTTATGCACTCATTCGTTGCCTTTTGCGTGTGCCCTGACCCACAGCGGTGGCGGATCAGACGATCCTCCACGCAACTGAACTACCCAACCAGGGCCTATTATACAGGATTTTTAAGATTATCATATAAATTAATCATTTAAAATTGCAAAGGGAAAAAGCGACTACTTATATTGGAATAAAAAGTCTGTTATATTAATCTTAGATGCATGTGCACAGACACACGGCTTCCATGGGTGTGAGCCCACCATGGTCTCATTTTTCTTGCCAAGTCACTGGCAACGCAGACCAACAAGATACAAAGGGAAGCCCGCTGTCAGGACCTCAGAAAAGGTTTTCCTCACCCTTAGAGAGGGACAGAAGGCAGGGACTTTTCTTTTTACCTCTGGAGATCAGCCCCTGCCCACCCGCCTAGCCCCCCACCCCCAGCTCCTGGAACTCTACAGCCATCTTGGGGCCAGGATGGGAGGCAGCCTGAGAAACAGGCTGAGAATCAGGGAGCAGGAAAAAAGAAAAAAAGGGGGGGGGGAGGAACCAGGCTCCCAAATTAACTAACTAGATCAGCACCCCTGGAGACATGCTAATACCAAACTCCTTGACGGATGGTTAATCAATGACCTTATTGTTCATGCCCTGCTGAGTTGGAGTTTTCCTTGTTTGCAGCCAAACTGTCCAAACTAAGTACATTCCAGCTTCCCCAAGGTACCGAAAAATCTAGAACTTTCTCTCCTCCCCTGTCTAGCTGGACTGATCCTACCCTCTCTCTTTGAAGTCGCTGAGTGTGGAGCAGGGTGAGTAGAGAACTTTATTAAACGCAATAGGTCAAATAAAATTATCCAAACACAAGGTCCCATGGGGACGACGCAACCCCAATACGCCTTAGCAACACGTGGCTTCTCAGAGGAAGAAACTATGGGTCCTTAAACAATACTTCCCTGCCCCTAATGTATAATTGTACTATATTTTCCTTATTAGTTTAAAAATGATTTTTTTTTTTGGAAAACAGATTAGAAATCACCCCAAGTGTCTTAGAGCTATTTTGCAGAAACAGAAAATTACTCTAAGAAAGTAGAAAGTTAAATTTAAAACAACCCTTACATGGTCTCTGTGGAGTCCTGGTTTCAACCTTGCTGTACATTGAAATCATCTGGGGAAGGAAAAAAAAGAAAATGCTACTGGCTGGGTCCCACCCTCAAAGATTCTGATTTTATTGTCCCAGGGTGTGGCCTGAATGCCAGGATTTTTAAAAGCCTCTGTGTGTATATCATTTTATTTTAATTTTGTAGTATTTTCCCTCAAGTTTCATTTTGGAAAATTTTTAATTGCACGATCAGTGAAATGAGCTTCACCTAGATTCACTGGGGGTTGACATTTGGCCACATTTGCTCCAAATAATTCACTTTTACGATTCATTGTGTAACTTCTGTCCATGTTAATACATTTATAACCATAAAAAATGAATCACTGCAAATAAATTAAAGTTCTTGCCTCGCGGCCTTTTCTCCTGCCCAAAGCATCCATGTTTTAAACAGGCAATATAGTCGCACCTTTCACAATTTTAAAAGCATAACAGACTGTACGGAGAAAGTCCGCGCTCTCGCTCCTGCTCGGGGAGAAACCGGCTTGATTCCCTCCTCTTCTGGGTCATCCTGGGGAAATCTCAGCCTCCCTGGCCTTCCCGTGGGCGAAATGGGCCCGATCTCTCATCCTTTTTCTCAGTCCTGATTTCTTCTTATTGTTATCCTCCAAAAGTAGCTCTTTCTTTAAAAAAAAAAAAAAATTTTTCAGATGAAAGAATTCCTTGCTGGTGGTTAAAAATTAATCAACTGCAGAAGGGCTAATAATGAAAAGCAAGACTGCCCTGCCCCACGCTCCAGGCCCAGCCCTCTGAGGAAACTGCTTTTAACTCTTTCTGGCTGTGCCGCCACCAGCCCTTGCTCCCGAAATCACACCTCTGTTTGCGAAGCCTGGACGGAGGAATTTAAGCTCTTGACTTCCTGCTCAGCGGAGGGTGTGGCTCCCTGGAAACCTCACCAGAGGCAGAGGTGTATCATCGTTTTTTGTTTGTTCCCAAAGCACCTTTTTGTGGAAAGATACTAGATAACTCTTTGCTGGTCCCTTAGGAGCTGAGGAGGATTAGTACGTTGAATGAAAGGCAGTCCTCTTTCAAATGTTTACGATGTGCCAAAACGCCTTGCGGGTTGGAATCACCTCTTCTCATACTTAAATAATTTCCATAAATGCATTGTCTGGCGGGGCTATGGCAGCAGCAAACCAGATCTTAGCAGATTCTTGTTTTTCCCCTTCTAGGCCTGCAGAGATGACCCTCTTGGGTTGTCATTGAGTGTGGATTTGTATCAAGGGCTTTTGTGTTCTTGTAGCTCAACAGATCAAAGTCCAAAGAGTTGTCCCTATAGTCTTAAATCATATCCGTATTTATTCATTCAGCAAACACACAGGAGAGCCAGGTGCTCGGAGTCTCAGGATTAGGAAGATTCAGCTATTTCATGAGTACAGGCGTTTATTTTGGAGTAATGAAACTATTTTGGAACTAGAGGTGGTGGCTACACAACATGGTAAGCTCACTAAGTACCACTGAACGGTTCACTTTAAAATGGTTAATTTTTTGTTTTGAGCGGAAGGTTCCATGGTGAGATCGGGTAGGGGGGACACGCTATTGCGTAGCCCTCCTGGAGCTGAGCTGAACCTGTGGGGTCAAGGTTTCTGAGAAGTCCTCAGCCAAGGCTGCTAACGTCCTCTAACCCAGGTGTTCAAGAAAATCTCAGCCTAGAGCCTCATCCTTAGGGAAACACTGTTAAGGAAATTTATTTATCGACATCAGAAGGTGTTCACAATGATTTAGTACCCAGAGCAGTCGCAAAATGGTTTGTGCAGAATTATCACTTTTTTGTGAAAGTACAGAAGTGTATTTAGGCATAGAAAATACACTGATATAACTTATACCAGCAGCAGTTTTTTCATCTTGTAAAAAGTGTATTTCTTTCTTTTTTGTTTGATTACCTGTATTTTAAATCGGCCTGCAAGAGTATATGCTATTTAAGTTATTTTTTTTAAGGGAATAAAGAACCCTCCCTTTGTCTTTCGCTTTTGCCCTGTCCTACTTACAAAAATTCCTGCGTTTTGACCTTGCATTGTTACAGACTTTGGAAATTGGCCCCTGTTTTCCTGAGCATAACAGAGAGGGCGAAGTCTCCCCGCTGCAAACACAGCTGTAGACTCCGGGGCTTTGTAAAAACATGAGTCTGCCCGCAGTAGTTCTCCACTCTGTGAGGCGGTTTCAGCTCTGAGTCTACAGGTAACAATTAATTAACAATCGTACGATCCAAATAAAACCGGGCACTGTGTGCAGCCCAGTCAAGGAAAAGAGACGCATTTAAACACACACACACACACACACACACAAAATAAGGCAACAGAAATTAACATACAAAGAATTCTTATCTTTTCTTCCCTACCTAAAAAAAAATATTAAAGGGGACACAATTCAAAACCAGTGGCACTATTTATTAAAGTCTCCCTTTCTCTCTCCTCCCCAGTTCATTTGCAGTCCCTGCAGCTTCTGTAACAAATTATCACAAATTCAGTGCTTTAAAGCGACCCTAGTGTATTCGCTTACAGTCCTGGAGACCAGAAACCCAAAACTCGCCTCACCAGACTCAAGTCCAGGTGTCGGCAGGACGGGTTCTTTCCGGGGTCTCTAGCAGAAAACCCTTGTCCTTTTCTCGCTTCTGCGGGGCGCCCACCTCCCTTAGCTTCCGGAACCGTCTTCACTTCACCCACCCTCTTGCTTTCCTTGTTGTGTCTTCTCCCTCCTTCTTTGACCTGCCACCGCCTTTCTCTTGTAAGGACTCCTGTGGTGCTGTTGGGTCCCCCTGGATAATCCAGAATAATCTTTGACTACCTAGAGACCCTTCATTTAAGCACATCAGCAAAGTCCACTCTTCCCTGTGCGGTGGTAGAATACTCACAGGTTTCGAGGGCCAGGGTGCAGAGCCCTCTGGGCTGCGGCAGCATTCAGCCCCCACGGGCCCTGTAACTCCCTCAGCGCCTCCTGCCCTGCCAAGCACTGTAGAGCTCTTCCCCAGGCGCGCGGCTCCTCTTTCTTCCCAAATGATCCAGGGAGACTTCTGCCCTTGTCCACCTGTGTCGCCCGGAGCTCCATTTCTAGCAGAGCGCCTGGCGGCGGCAGGTCCACCGGGCAGCTGGTCCTCCCTGCCTCGCCTGCACACGGCTCACTGCAGGGCACGGCCGTTCTCCTGGCTTGGCTGCTTTTCTTGTAGGAAATCCCGATCACAGCAGTAATCCAGGTTGTCTGGGGCTAAGCTGTTCAATGCCTTCTCCAGATGTGATGCTGAGCCCTTTATTATTGATTGGTTATATTATTGGTTAATGATCCAAAGGCAGAAGTATACTTGTTGCTTACAAGTCATTTTAATGATGATGACGACAGCGATATCTGAAGTTTGCATCCCGAAGCAGTATATAAAGTCGCGGTCGAGAGCCAGATACTGAAGCCGCATTCCCGGGGTTTGAAGCCCAGCTTCCCGACTTTCCAGCTGTGGGACCTCCATTAGCCTCTCACTGTGCCTCAGTTTCCTTACCTACTAAAAGGCAGTCAAAAAATATCCACCCCATTGCATCGTTTAGAGGAATAAATAAGATAAAGGGTGGATGTGTCTGGCACATAGTAAGTCTACAGCATATTTTAATTCTCTTCTCTTTTGAGATCAGACGTAGCATACTGGGGCTAGGCCTCCCCTACAGGGCTTTGCAACCAGTTCCAAAGGATGAGATGACAGCTCTGCTCATAGATGAAAGGACTCATGATGATTTACCCAAAACAGTAAGCAGGGCAGAAATTAAATAGGTATACACACATGTGTGTGCATGTGCATGTATGTGTGTGTATATGCGTCCGGGGAAAAGATCAACCTCAGAAAAGTAAAAGGAATGAAATGGCAAATGCTATTAAAAAGTGGGTATATAGCACAATTTAAATAAAAGTTACGTACCCAAAAGTACCCCCCCGCCCCACCCCGGAATGTGAAGCTTCCATCTAATCCCTAGCAGCGTTCCGACGGCCTCCTGGCTCCCGCTTCTCTGAGCACTGGCGGCCACTTTGCTGGATACTTTCCATGTATAGGTTGGGCTCTGCCATCCGCACCATCAGCTTTCAACAGGAAACCACAGATGTCGATTTTACCAATCACTTGACCTTGTTTATCTTTTTTTAAAACTTTTAAGTGCATAGATGACTGTTTTAAACTATTTTTTGAAGTTACAATAGATCACAAGAGCTATAAAAATAGTACAGAAAGGTCCTATGTACCCACCCTCAAGCTTCCCCTGCCGGCCACATCCCACATAACTATGGAACGTTATCACAACCTGGAAATGTAAGAACACTCCAGAACTTCCTGCAATTTCACCCATTTTTAGACGCTTTCATTTTTAATATGTTTTGATGCGTAGATCTGTGTTATTTTATTTCTCTATGCCCTTTTTAATAAAAGCCATCAATCCAAAAATACAAAGTACAGCATGTTCAAACCCATAGTGATGTGCGGGACACCTCCCCCAGGCCGTTTTCTCTGTATCTGTGCTGCTTTGTTTGTTTGGTTTTTCTAAACAACCACCACAACCACAAAAAGGATCTTCTGAACTCTATGTAACTTTAAAATCTGCCTTCTAAAGAAATCATGGATGTGGCTCCACGTCGGAGCAAATTTAGATCCACCACAGCGTGAATGCGTTTAGGGCACAGTGCCTGGACTAGAGCTGTTGACTTTCCGCGGGAGCGGAAACCCCAGTGTACGCCCACGCTCTAAGATCTCTCTGGAAAGCGGGATGCGTCCCAGATGGTCAGAGTTTCGGAACCTGAGCCCCGGCGTTGCCGGAGCTGGGCCCGCACCCTGCCCTGGCACGGCGGCGGGGCAGCGCCTCCTCTGGAAGCCAACCCGATCGTCTCGTCCATCTCCAGTCGCCCTGGCAGCGTGCTGTTCCCACACCTGCACAGGCCTGAACACTGTTAACATTTACTAAACGCTTTTATGAGGCCTCCACCTCAACAACTTCCAGCGAAATCACTCTGGCCCTCCCCGGGCCTCCCTTCCCCCACGTCAGGGCCGCTCGCCCGGGGTTTGATGTGAACTGTGAACGGTTCCATTTCTGCTTTTACGCATTTGGCATAAACATTTCTTGCACCTCATAAACACCTTGGCCGTTTTACCAGTGTCGTGAAAGATGTTTATGACCCAAATATGAAAACTTGGTGAGAATTAACGCATAGGTAGACCGGCTGTGTTATTCTTGGAAAGACGCGTCCTCTAAGGAAGACCCGAAGCAAGCAGGGCCCGTCTGCGGACATCCGTAAGCGCCGGCCTACCTGTGTTTAACATGGCGCCGATGGACTGCCATTCCGCCCCTGACTGCTTTTCAGTAATGGGGTGGCCACGAGGTTTCTAATGGTTATCAGCTTCCTGTTTGGGTGTTTTTATAGCATTATTATGTAGCAAAGTGAATGAGGCAAAATAAAATAGGAAAAGAGATGTTGGACCAGGAGGTTAATAAAAATCCATTTTGTCACTTGACAGCCTCCCCCACCGCAGCTTCCTCTTCGGGGCCCTCAGAGTCTCTTTGTATTGACAGATGCCACTGCTCATTTACGATGTGATAATAAAAACCTTCAGCCTTACTCAGTGTTATTCTTTTCCTCCCCTGACAGGAGGGAACCAAATGGCCTGTAGTCGCCTCAGCAGGCATTTTTTCATTAAAGATGATAACTTTACGGTGAACAACAAAATTCAAAAGACATGTCAGGAAAGCAGCGGCCTTTGGGGAGGGAAGGAGAGATCTGTGGAACCCGCGAGCTGTTCAGAGAGGGGCCCGGGAAGACTTATGTTTGTAAAATGTCCCAGATTTTACACAAATAACGAAGATCTAACAAGTACACATGAATGGTGAACGACATACATGAGCCTACACCACAAAATGCAGCAGCGTAAATAGCTAATATGAGATACAGGCTCTGCTCTCTTCGGCAGTGGTGTTATTTGTAGGAAATAGAGTATCGAAGCAATGATGGCCTGATATATCAACTTGTAATCCATCTTACAGTATCTTACACAAGAACTTTTTCTGTTGTTAATGTATCCTTGGTATTTGACTGTGAAGAGAATTTAAAATGCAGTTCGCAGGTTGAATACTGTTTTTCCCCCAAAAATTAATATTTCATAAATTTTGTATTGAGAGTAATCATTTTCAGACTTAAAGATTTTTGGCCGGCAGAGCTACATATGGCTTTTTTTTTTTCCTTAAAACACATTATTATTAGTGGTTCTTAGTTGCTGGTTCAAACCCTGAATTAATTAAACCCGCTAGTTTCAAACAAGGCCATATTAGATAGTTGTGACTCAAATTGTTCCATCCTCTGTCTGTCATAAACCATAAATGAGACTTGTTGGGAAACAATCGATGTCTTTGAAAGAACGCTGACAGATTTCTGCGCTGTGTTTTAACATTAACCCTCTAGAGTCGAGACAGAAATATTTTTATAGGCAACCAGTTCCTGAGAAATGTTCTGTCTTCAAATAAACCTACCTGTTAGGAATGAGGCATATCATTGGCTCAAAGACACAAATGAGATTGATCATATTCTAAATATTCTGTCATTTATGGGCTTGATTTTTTTTTTTTACTGAACCATAAATACAGGGTGGGGCAAAAATAGGTTTGCAGTTGTTGGTGTGGAAAATAATACAACAGTTAATAAATAATAATACAGGAATAAACTCTGTGTTTTACACACTCACAACTGTAAATCTACTTTTGCTCCATCCTACATGGACATTTCAGTACCTATACATCAGCTTCAGTCTTTTTTAAAAAATACGTTGATTTCTATTATTTGGCAGTAGTAACAATGGCTAAAACTATTGAGCATGTGCTATGTACCGTACAGCCTAGTTCTAAGCCTTGTCTGAGCATCAGTTCATGAAGTCCTCACCATCAACCCATAAGGATTCCGAATTCTTGTCCTACAGATGGGGAGATTGAAGAACCTGGCAGTTCAGTGGCTGAGAAGTAATTGACAACTCCCGTAATGAAAAGACTGTTTCCAATTTTTTTTCTATCACAGTGCCGTGGCGAGTGTCCTGGTACATCTGTTGTTATGCACCTGCTGTGATTTTTGTCGGCTTACATGGTAGATGTGGCGTTGCCGCACCTACAGCCAGACACCTTTTTCATATTGAAAGGTATGACTGCCCTGGCCAGCTGGCTCAGTTGGTTAGAGTGTCGTCTCAATACACCAAGGTTGCAGGTTCGATCCCCAGTAAGGGCACATACAAGACTCAACCAATGAACACATAAATAAGTGAAACACAAAGCAATGTCTCTCTCTCCACCTTCTTCTGTCTCCCACTAAACTCAATTAAAAAAAGAAAAAAGAAAGAAAAAGAAAAGTCTTACTGCCAAATTGTTTAGGCTTAGTATTTATCCTTCCAGTTTTGGGAAGACTGCTTTTAGCTACAGTTGTAATTTCTTTAGATTGCGTAGATGGATGGATGACGGTCAGAGAAATAGAATCCATTTTCTAAGAGACTTTGTTTTGTTTTGTTTTTTAATTTTTATTTATTGATTTTTAGAGAGAAAGAGGAAAGGGGAGAGAAAAAAAACATTGATTTGTTATTCCACTTATTTGTGCATTCATTGGTTGCTTCTTGTATGTGTCCTACTGGGGATCAAACCCACAACCTTGGTGTACCTGTATGATGCTCTAACCAACTGAGCTACCTGGCCGGGGCCTAAGAGTCTTTGAATTAGCAACATTTTATACTGATTCTCCCCCATCCCGTCCCCACTTCCACCATATGTAGGGACTGGCCTAAAGTATTGGGACAGTTTCCCCAAATTTATGGGGAAGCTGTTCTTAGAGTACAAATCTCAGCTCTTTCTCATTTCATCGCCATTTTGTTAGCAAGGCCCAGAGGCTTCTAAAATTCAGCTGCTTTGGGTTTTGCTTTGTGTTTGTCATCAATTCATCCTGAGAGACAATACACGCACCAAATGGCGAGGAGTGACTCCCCAGAAAAACATTCGATCACCCACATTCCTGGCTGCCCTCCTTTTCACTATGAGCTCAGAGCAGATGCAAACCCGTTCACGGCAAAAAAGCAGTTGGATCTGGCATGAGCAGGGGCCTTCAGCATTCACAGTTCAGCGCTCATAAAACCTAAGAATGAGGAAGACAGCTCTGAGCGCCTGCCCCCTTCATACTCAGGGGACAGACACTCACTCTGCAATTCCTGGGACTTGTGGGCAGCCCTGTCATCTGTGAACAGGAAGATCAAAGTCTCTGCTCCGGGACGGGAAATGGGAGAATTAGTGTCCCACTAGGAGCCTCTCACCCTGGTGGTTCTTCCTATGATCCTGAGCTATTTGGCTCACAGTCTGGGGTTTCATTAGGGACATATCCACACTCGATTAAGGGAAGTGGAAGTTTGTGCTGTGTTTTGAAGCCCAGCTGTTAAAACGAATTGTGACTCAGAACTGTCCATGTTTGCCCAGCACACAGCAAGTCCTTGGTAACATTGACCATTCTTCTTCTTTTTTCTTTTTAAAGAATAAGATGCAAATGATACTTAAAAAATTTTTTTTGTTTTGTTTATCATTTATTTTTAGTGAGAGGGAAAGTGGGGGGAGAGAGAGAGAGAGAGAAACATCAGTGTGTGAGAGGTACATCAGTTGGTTGCCTCTTGCACGCCCCCAACTGGGGACCTGACCTGCAACCCAGGCATGTGACCCGACTATGAATTGAACCAGCAATCTTTCGGTTTGCAGGCCAGCACTCAATCCACTGAACCACACCAAGCAGGGTTCTTTATTCTTATTATTCACGTAACTTGATGACAAAATTATTTGCATAAGTTCAAATAAGGTAACCATTTTTTAAGTATATTTTATTGATTATGCTATTATAGTTGTCCCAATTTTTTTTCTCCTCTTTATCCCTCTCCTCCCTGCACCCCCCACCCTTAGTTCATGTCCATGGGCTGTACATACAATTTCTTTGGCTTCTCCATTTCCTATCCTATTCTTAACCTCCCCCCGTCTATTTTGTACCTACCTATTATGCTTCCTTCTTCCCTGTACCTTTCCCCCCGACTCTGCCCTCACCGCCTCCCCACTGATAACCCTCCATGTGATCTCCATTTCTGTGATTCTGTTCCTGTTCTAGTTGTTTGCCTAGTTTGTGTTTATATTTTTTAGGTTTAGTTGTTGATAGTTGTGAGTTTGTTATCCAAATAACGTAATCTTATCCTTCCTTGATGGAGTGCTTTAGAAATTTCTAGAATGGATCCTGGCACATTGAAGAGCTTGACAAATTTATACTGTATGAGTGAGGCAAACCCTTCTTGGAAGGTGCAGTGTGGAGCTGGCTCATTACCCCCATGAGAAGCTGGCAGAAGCCCAGAAAGCTGACATCATTTGCCTCAGATGGGATTTGAACCCAGGTCTTCAAAGGTTGCTCTGCCTTTTTTCTTTTCACTCCAAAACTGACCATTGAATTAGCTGAGGTTTCTGTACTTTCTGGTGCAGGGACTGGGCAGAAGATTGTTCATGCGTCACCGATAGCCAAGCTTCGCCTGATTGCAGACCCAGACTCCGGAGCCCACAGACTTGGGCTCGGTCCCCACCCTGACACTATGGCAGTGAGATTAGGGTAAACCACCTCACCCCTCTGAGGGCCCTCCTGTGCAAAATGGAGATAATGGTATGGACATTTCAGATCCTGTCAGGATTAAATAAAAATGATATTTGAAAACATCCATTTCCTGTTGGATAGGGAGACACAGCTCTCTCTTCAGGCCACTGGGCCCCCCAAAGGAGGGTGTGTCCTGAGCCCCAGCACCTGTGACTCGGTTACTTATGTGGGGAAGGGGAATGAGATAGCAACTAACAGAATTAAGGCCGCTGCTCAGCTGACCTTGAGATGGGGAGATTATCCCGGATTTGCCCGGTGTGTCCAATGCAGGCGTGTTTGTTTTCTGTAGTGTATACTAGGAGTCAGCATTTTTCTTTCTGTAAAGAGCCGGATAGTAAATATTTTAGGCTTTGTAGGCCAAGAAGCAGTGCCCTCAACCCCTCAAGCAACATTCTTGCCAAAAGAGCGAATAGTCTTTTTTTATACTTCACATTTTAAAATGTGAAAACTATTCTTAGCTGACAGACTACACCCAAACCACCAGGGGCCTGATTTGGCCAGTGGGCTCCAGTGTGCTGACTCCCGGTGTGTGCACCTGTGCACGTATGTACTTTAGACCTCAAAACAAGCTAATGGCTGTATGTACAGATTTTAATCCAGTTTTTAAAACCTATCATTTATTATGAATATATTCTTAGAGTAAGTTATTTTAAAATTCCATTTTTATGTTGAATGATACTGTCTCATAAGAAATGTACAGGGTTCATTTTCTCTCTCGCTTTGTCTTGTATAAGCTGCTACAAATAATATCACACTAAACCCTTTGAACATAAGTCTTGGTTCATCTCTCTGATTATGGCTGAGGGTCCAGTTCCCAGAAGTAGGTTACTGTTACTTTAGCCTTTTAGGTCAAAGCCCTCGAAAAGGTTAGCAGAATGAGATGGGATTTTGGAAAAGAGAACAAAACCTTCCTACGCAGGGAAATGTGGAGGAAAGAACTAGTCAGAGGAGGTCCTGGCTCACCAGACAGTGCCAGGGAGAAATCCAGGCCCTGCCACCTACTAGCCGTGTGACCTGGTGCCTGCCACTTAACCCTCTGGGTCTCGGTTTCTTCATCTGTGAAACACATAAAAAAAGAACCACCTTCCTGGGTAAATGAGGTCACACACACACACACACACACACACACACACCCCAACAGTAACTGCTCAATAAGCAATGGCTTTGATCATGATAACTACCATCTTTAACAAGACCCGGGGAGGGATTTGAATCTACAGCGTGTTCCACTGACTGTTAGCACCCTGATTTAAAATGGAAAAAAAAAAAAGCCAACAAGATCTCTGCTGCTCATGCCTAGGGACCCTCCAGCGTCTGTAGTCCCCTTTGTACTAGGTCTGTCCATATACCAAGACTTTGGGAGTCTGGACAAGTTGCCTAGCAACTTAGGAATCTGTGCCTCTGTTTCCCCTTTTATTATTAGCTGTCCTAATGATGGTAGCTGGCCTACCTGACTCATGAGAATAAAATGAAATACTTAGTTTGAAGTGCAACTAAAGAAAAAAAGTTGTATTATACAGGCTCCAGTACAAATGACGTCCCTTTTTTATTACAATATCTTTTATTACAAAATCGTAAATATGTAATTCTGTAACATAACAGTATCACACTTGAGCACACCGTATGACATTTTAGGTGAAATGTTCAAATTAAAACTATAAATTATTACACCCGTATTATTACCCTACCAACTACACTCGAGCAGGCCTTACTCCTGCCGGACCCTGTAATTCTAGCACGGAGAGTACGAGTCCATGAGTGCCAGACAGGTTTTGGAATTGCAACTCTTTCTCTTTAGAAAGGTTCGTGTGCCATGTATTCGTAGGAGTCTGGAACAGTACGCTGTCTTCAAATATTGATATTTCTGCAGCAAGAAAGTAAAAGTGTTCACACAAATAGCCTTGTGTCAATCTCGGTCAAGTTTGCCACCAAATGAGTTTGTTATCAGGTGAGCTTTGGCTGCCAAATGAATAAAAGTCACGTTTGGTTTTCTGACTTTTTGCCCTTAAATAACACTCTTCTAAGTGCATTACATTGGGCCTTTCCTTTAATATGCCCAATAAGCCAGTGAGACAGATACCATTACTGTTGCCATTTTATAGTAGGGAAACGGGCCCAGAGAAGGTGAGCAGCTTGCCCATGGCCACACAGCTGGTAAATGGCAAAGCCAGGATACAAATGCAGGGTGTGTAGACCGGAGCAGTTCTTACCTCTGCCTTGTGGGTAGATCTTACGGCGAACGTGGATAGGGGTTGGGGAGGGGGGAGCCCTTTATATTTATTTTTATTGTCCTCTAAGTAAAATTTAGCTTTCCTTCTATTACAAATAGTAGGCAACGAGTCACAGCATGCCTATGACTGTCATCAGTGGGAATCAGACATGTCCTGTTACAGTTATCACTTATGCTCGTCACTACTTTGAAGTTACAGGAGCTCTTAGACCCACCACTGGATGTTGTCCTTGAATGAATTCACAAAGAAACATATGCATTACTATGTCATGACATTTTAAACGTATCTTGATGACTGTATTTCAATATAATTGATTTCCTTTGTGCTTAAATTTATGTATTTAAAAACATAACTCTGAGACACGGGGTCCATGGGTGTCAGAATTTCAAAGGGGTCCGGGGCCAGAAAAGGCGGAGCAGGCCTGGCCCAGAGCTGTGCCGGGACCCCTCCACCCCTTCATGCGCTTTGGCAAAAAGCAGAAGTGAAACCCAAAAGTGTTATGCGCCATCTCTGGCCACCTCCCTTTCTGTTTATGCACGTTCATGTTTCTGGAATCACATGCAACGAGCATGTATGATGCTACCCTTCAGGAGGGAACACAGCTCTTTAAAGACAGAGAGAGCATTTTCTGTAGGCTCACAAAGCATCCCTCCCAGATGCCAGATACGGTGCAGGCGATGAGAAAGTAAACCCCGAATTAAAGCCGTCACTAAGATCTGACTTTGAGTGAATGAGAGCCAGTTGATCGCATTCCTCGAACTTTAACTTTGAAAGAACAGAAGGCCCCTTCCCACCTACCAGATGGCTAGAGCGATTGAGTGGGAGAGCCCACAGCACAGGTGCCAGGGGGTGCGCCCACACCGTGAGAGAAGGCCCTGTATTTGCCCCAACTCGACTCCACCATTTCACAGAAGCAGCTACTTACTGCTAAAGCAAAGATGTCTAAAGATAACGCCTTCCTCTTGACGCTGTCCTGTGAATTACAACAGTGTGCCCAGGGGGCCGTTCACTCTTCATCCCACACCGGGTCGCAACCGTTGTTCAGTTCTCTGTCGGCGGTTATTGTGGTCTTGGCTGAATCCACAGACGCTGAGCACCCCTGAGCGTGGGTGGGGGTCCCCTGCCCAGCGATGGGTCCAGAGAATGCAGTGGGGACAGAGAGAGCTCTGAGTGAGGAGTAGGAGAGTGAGACTGAGCAGATTGGTGACCTTCCCTACTCAGCATCGAGGGGGGCCAGTGAATTGGGGATTGGATTTTGGGATTAGTGAGTCCTGCCAGCTGTCTCCCCAAATAAAGTCACAGCATCACGAATGGTCTGCCGGCTCAGCCTCACCTTCAAGGAGACCACGACTGATACTAACAGCCCCCGATCAGCTGCCTGCAAACCCCCTGCTCTCTAGCCGCCACCTGCCCGCTGGGTTCTAAGCCCATCCTCTTCTCACCTATGACACCTTCAAAACCCATGTTCATAGCACGCATATGATACCGTGACGACCTGCCTCAGTACCTTCTCTGCCCAGCTTTGCCAATAAATTATCCATTCTTCGGGGGCTCAGGCTGTGCCTGGGGAAAGAGTTCAGTACCGTGACTGGGGGCCTGGGCTGGGATTCTGGCTCAGCCACTTCCTGGCCGTGTGATCCCTGGGAAGTCCCTCTCTGTAAGCCTTTGTTTTCTCTTCTGTAAAATGGGAAGTCAGTGGTCGGACTAAAGTACTGAGAGCTAACTATGAGCCAGGACTGTTCTAGGTGCTGGGGATTTAGAACCTGACAAGAACCAAACACTGAACTCTAGCTGGAGCAGGGTGGCCGGCAATAAACAAGCAAATAAATACAATAATAATAGCGTGCACCTCATTATTGAGAGGATTACTTGACATGATGCTCTTATAGGTGCTTAGCATAAAGTCTGGCTCATAATAACTGCCTATACACGACAGGATTGATCATTTTTTCTAGAAAATCATTCCTGACCCCACTGCAATGAGCACCCTCACCCCACCCACCTCAGAACTGGCTACAGGCCCTCCCTCTTGACTCCAACAACACACCCAGTACAGCGTGTGGTATTGGCACGTATCGTGCTGTGTGAACGTGTTGTCTTATGTACACAGGGCTTCCATGGTGACCTCACCTACTTGAGACATGTACAACAGATTTTTACTGTATTTATATCTTCAGCATCTCACACAGCGCCTGGCCCATGGTCGGTGCTAAATAAATGCTTGTTAGGTCAAGCAGAGCTCAAGCCTACAGAAAACCCCAAGGCCTCAAATGACATTAAAACACTCGTGTCTGGCCTGTTTTGAAAGCGTCCCATAGTAGCCAGTCTCCATCCCGATGGCCTCTCCTTCTCATCGTCATGCCTTTGTGTGACCAAGAAAAGATAAGGGCATCTAGCCACTCTAGGGAGACACCCGCATGGGGAGGAACCGAGGCCTCCGGCCACCACCGCGGGGCCCTGCCAATCACGTGAATGTGCCATCTTGGAGACGGATTCACCAGCCCTAGTCAAGCCTTCAGAGGACGGGAACCCTGGCCAACATCTTGTCCGCAACTTCACCCGGCTAAGCCACTCCCGATTTTATAAGAGACCCACACAGTTTTTTAAAGAAATCTGTCGGCAGAGCCCTAGCCGGTGTGGCTCAGTGGATTGAGCACTGGCCCGCAAACCAAAAAGTCACTGGTTCAGTTCCCGGTCAGGGCACATGCCTGGGTGGCGGGCTGGGTCCCCTGTTGGGAGGCGTGCGAGAGGCAACCAATGAGTTGTTTCTCTCTCTCTCTTTCTCCTCCCTTTCCCCTCTCTCTAAAAATAAATAAATAAATAAAAACTTTTTAGAAAAACTTTAAAAAATATATATTGACAGAAACACAGCCAGCTTGGACTGAGATGAGCAGAGGCAGCACAAAATGAAAAGAGGCCTTCGATGCCTCAGATCTCTGCAGGCTGGAGGCAGGCCGCGAAACCGCTCAACCGCCAGCAGGCGCTGCCGGTCGTGGGGAAAGAAGACCGGCTCGGTGCAGAGACCCACAAGTCCAGAGGGTGCATCCCAGGGATTTAGTCAGTCATGGAGGCCGCCGAGCCAGTGAGAGGCGGAGCCAGGTTTCGAGCAAGCAACCTGGTTCTGGAGTCCGTCTTCTGTCCTTCTCCATGAGGCATTACCTCTGATGGATGGGTGGGTGGGCGGGAAAATGGTGTAGTTTCAGTTCTCTGCATTAACGTTTTTTAAAAAGATTTTATTTATTTTGAGAGAGAGAGGAAGGGAAGGAGAAACAAACATCAATGTATGGTTGCCTCTCACGCGCCCCCTACTGGGGACCTGGCCCACAACCCAGGTGTGTGCCCTGACTGGGGAATCAAACCAGCGACCCTTTGGTTCACAGGCTGATGCTCAATCCACCGAGCTACACCAGCTGGGGCTGTTTTATGCATCATTCTTATTTCCTGTGTTTTTTTCTTATGCAGGTAGTTATAATCTGCTTGAGCATTGTAGGAAAATCAGAACTGACCAAGAAGCAAAAAACAAACAGAGATGGCTCATAATCCCACTGCCAGGAAATAGCCCCTGCTAACAGTGCTGCAGGTTTACCTTTCAGCTTTGCTGTGTTTTTTAAACGTGCGTTATATCCGTGTGGTTTGTTGCTGAGGATCCAGTTTGGGTGTTACCTGGACATTTCGTTGAAGAGGCTTCAGCTTCTTGTTTTTTCTTCCCCAAGGAGATTCCTACACGTACAGGAATTGATATCGCCTTTCTTCGAACTATCATGGACTAAAATAAATGCACAAGAGTGTGTTTTCACCCCTAGGTGGATTCCAAAGGGAATTAAATGGAAATATCTCTTTCAAACTCTTCATAGTCTCTTGTTCTTGCCTCAGTGTCTGTGCAGAATAAGCATAACTATTCAAAAGTAGAGTCATGCAGTCAACCATTTGTTTCGATTGCCTGACAGATGGTTGACTGGTCATCTTCCTCTGAATCGACTAGGTGGTTGGTATTGGGATTCTTTCTCTCCACTAAATTGACAATTTGTTTGGAAGTTATGTGCCCACTAGCTGACTAGCCATTTCGCCTCATGGGGAAAACTTGGGTAATGATGGATCTTTCCAGATAGCTAAGGAGTGAATGCATTTTTATGCCGGCCACTCTGCTTTCTGTGAGGGATATTTGGAACTGATATGAGTGATTTAAATGTTTGCTTTGAATTCCCTGTTAACTATTTCAGTTTTTAACTTAAAAACTGATCTTCGTTAGTGTTTTCCTCACCTTAAAAAGACATTCAGACTTAGCGAGGGGTCGGGGGGGCTGTGCAGAAGAAGGGGTACAGAAATTCATAATGTGGAGAGTGGAGCTGTACTCTCAGCCCACCTCCCAGGTAACCACTGTTACCATCATTTATTTGCATGTTTTTCATTGTGACCTGATGAAACCATTTCTGTGGAAGCAGGAAAGAAAACAGCCCAGTGTTAAAACTAAACTAGAATAGCGGCATGTGAAAGGGGGTTGTTTCGAGATGGGATTACGGGTGATTGTTTTTCTGTTTCCCATTGTGTATCTGCCTTTTCTACAACAAATATGTAACTTGTTGTAAAGTAAGCAGATGGGTTCCAAAAGCCAACCTAATTCGTTACGTGCACGGGTTTATGGTGGCTTGTGCGTCAGCCTCAACTGACCAGTGAGCTGCAATTGTGAAGTGTGAAAACAGAGTCTCTGGTCTTACCTGTAGGACATTTTTCCGTCTCTTTGGCATCCCCCACCCCACCCCTGCTTTCTTTCTTTTAAATGGCATCACCAGTTGCCTCCTTCCTGGAAGATCCTAAGGCATCAAATTCCTGTTTGAAAAACTGACAACCCAGAAACTGAGGACAGCAAACCTGTATTATCAGTCACCACCATCCCCAGAAGACCACGCACCTTTTGACACAGTAGCAGCACCCCCTGAAAATGTCACTTAAATAAACACTCCACAAAGTCAAGATTTGAAGGGTCAGCTCAGATACCAACTGATTTTTTCATTTCTAATGGCTTATGGTCAAAATTAGTAACAGCCACACTTACAATGTTTGCGGGCTGGCTGTAATCTAGGCACTGAGTTAAGAACCCTACTACGCGCCTGCCTGACCTCATTTACCCCCAGAATGGCCATGTGAGAGGCAGGAACCGCACGAAGTCCTGGCTGTGAGATCGGAGGCAAGTCACCTCACCTCTCCGTGGCTCCAACTCCTCGCCTTTGAAATGGGGACAATCATAGTATGGACCTCAGAGGGCTGTTGCAGGCTTAGATGAATTAATACATCCAAAGCACCTAGAACAGCCCTGGAGGGGAGCTCCGTTGGTTGGAGTGTCATCCGGATACACCCAGGTCGTGGGTTCAGTCTCCAGTCGGGGCACATAGAAGAAGCAGCCAATGAGTGCACAAATAAGTGGAACAACAAATCTGTCCCTGCCTCTGTCCTTGTCTCTGTCTCTCTCTCCTTCCCTTCCTCCATTTTTCTCTCTCTCAAATCAATAAAAAAAAAATTTTTTTTAAAGCATCTAGAACATTGGTAGACACATTGTAAACACTCAGTAAACTTACATGCTATTGTTCTTATCATCCCCATGTAAGAGGCAGAAAGACTGAGACGTAAGGATCTTAAGCAATATGTCAAGGTCATAGAGCCAGGCCGGCTGGGTCCTCGGTCTGTGCCTGCCTTACTCCAACATTCACGGTGCTACCCAAGGAGTCGGCACACTTCTTAAGTATGGGGCCAGAGAGTAAATACCCTAGGCTTTAAAAATAGACTGTCTCGAGCATAACTTCCCCTGTCTGCCTTTTACCGGGAAAACAGCCATAGAAAATTCACAAAGCAATGGGCTTGGCTGCCTGGCAATAAAACTTTATTTACAAAAGCAGGCGGAGGGCCACATTTTGACCCAGGAGACCTTAGTTTGCCAGCCCCTGGTGCTGACTTCCAGGCTTAACTGCTCTGGAAAGAACCACCCCTACGACGTGGATTTCTTTCTGCTTCTTCCGTGCCGTGTTTGAATTTCACAGGAGCAGAAGGAAAATTTCGTGAATACTTAGGGAATGCAGCATCACGTTGGTAACCATTAACTTCACTTGTCTCTCTTTAAAAACATATGTACGGCTGCTTGTTTTCGATCCTACAGGGAAGTATGCGGACATGCGTGCCATGCATTACCCTTAAAGCACGTGATAAACAGCAATTGCAACACTGCTGCTGTAAGTCAAGCAATGCTATCTTGACTGGCAGGGCTACCCCTCCAGGCTGTTGAAACCAGACTGACAGAGATAGTCAGACATGAGTTGCGTAACCAATATGGCCCCTGCCCGGTAATGTTCAATTCGACCCATCTATGTTGGCTCTTATAGGTCCTCGAAAATTAAAATCGTCAGCGCTAGGTTTCTTCGTCCATATCCACAGCCATGGGTTCTTTTTCTCACGGGGGAGTTTCGGCGCAGAGGAGCAGAGCGCCTGCCTCGGAAGCTTTCCGGAATTTTTTTTGGTGTTTCAAGAGACTCGGTTTGCATTTGGGAATTTGAGCCTGTTCCAGATAATGGTACATCCCAGATCCAAGAGATAAGTTGGAACATTTGACTCCATTCAAAGGTATTGCACCCATGGACGTGGGGTTTTCAGAAATTCCTTCCTCAGAAAGGAGTTACTTCAATGTCCGCCTGCCACATGGTTTCATAGCCAACACTATGTTCCCGGCTTCAATATTAACTTACAGCCTCAAATGGTAAGTTTCAGAGGCAACTAGAAAACTTGACAGAGAGCCAAAGAAGAGGAAAAAACCCTACAGTTATACTTTTACTCTCTTAATTCATCTTCCTCATGGATGACTCCACCTGGAAGGTTAACTATTGACCTTACAGATAATACAGTTGAAATCCGATCACTTGAACTAACAGAAATGGTTTAACTGGTTAATCAGCCTCATCTCTTATCTCCAAACTCACCTTCCCTCTCCTATTTTGAAAAATAAACAGAGGATTTATGAGAAGTTGCGTGGGTCCCTGGGGACAATCTAATTTCTGTGTTCTGGAAGAATCCTTGTCAGGGTAAAGTGAAAGACGAGAAAGACAGTAGCCACCAGGTGCTCCAGGGAGCCATTCAGCTCTGTCCTCACCTTCACAGCGGGGCTAAAGGTGGACTTTCGACATTATTTTCAAATGAAGTCACACTCAGGGAGACACCAGCAGGACCCAAGCAGTGAGCAATCCTCATACACTTCCCCCTCCCAAACGGTGCTGTGCTCTGTTATTTTATTTATGATACAAACGAGTATACTAGGTACCAGGGTATTGCGTGATATTCCTCACAAGCTCCGGGGCTTCCTTTGTTCTCTTTTTACTTTTTCATATGAAAATTTTCAAACCTGAAGAAAGGTACAGAGTATAATACGTATCTGTACATACATCCACTGTCTACATGCAAACGTTGTTGATGTTTTGCCATATTTGCTTCGTCAGTCATTAGTTTTTCTTCAAGCGTGTCAAATTATAGACATCACGAATTTTTGTCCTTGAATCTCTGAGGTTATATCTTTAAAACAATAGAATGTGTGTTTGGGTATAAAATTATGTATATATAATCACCATTTTCCCCCAAAATATCTTTTACAGGTGGTTTATTTAAAACAGGATCCGATCAAGGACCTGACGTTACATGTGGTTGTTACACGTCCCTTTTAAAATCCAGAGCAACCCTCCCTCCTCCCTCACCTTTTTATTTCTCCCATGACAATAATTGTTTGAAGAGTCGGTCAGTTGTTTTGTTCAGTACAGGGCTGGGCAAAAGTAGGTTTATAGTTGTGAGCACACAAAGCAGTTTATTCTTGGATTATTATGTATTAATTAGTGTGTTATTTGCCACACGAATAACTGCAAAACTACTTGTGCCCCACCCTGTATTCCTCCTTCAGGAAGATTTCATACAACTTAGACCTCATGTCTCCTCCCTGGACCACAGAATACAATCCGCTCAAACGAATGTTTTTAAAATTACTTCTGACGAGCACAGTCGTATTGCGTTGCTTTTTAGATTTCTTCTTTTCTTTCCTTTTGGTCTGTTAAAAGCTGTAATTTATAGCTGCATACAGTTAACATAACACACAGGTTTAGCAATATATCACAGTTCAATTAAAATACCACATTTTTTCTGTATATATACAGAATGTATTACTTATAATTATATATAGTTACACTTATACAGGATCTAGCAGAAGTAACGCCTGCTTGAGTGTGGTTGGTAGGGTAAAAATACATGTGTAGTAATTTTTAGTTTTAATTTGAACATTTCACCTAAAATGTCATATGGTGTTCTCGAGTGTGATATTGTTATGTTACGGAATTACATGCTTATGGTTTCATAATAAGAAAGGGGTGTTATTTGTGCTGGGCCTTGAATATGCAGAATACTCTGCATGATGTATATAGAATATTATATATTATGTGTACAATTTATACAAAGTGTGTATATGGTAGTCTGTGTACATATGGAATGTTTATATTCAGAAAACTCCAGAAAAATGGAAATGACTTGTGATCCTGATAACCACTGATCCTATACTCCCAAGTAGCTGTGGGCCCACCCTAATTTGGGGGTACTTGTTCATTGTCTTCATCATTAGCGGCCCCCTGACCTCCACATCCACATTGACTCCCGGTCACGTGCTACAGTGGCTGTTGTGTGCAGAGTGGGCTGCCCCGGGCCCTGTCACCTGCCCGCACACGGCTTCCTAATGCTCCGACAATCATTTCCTGGAGATTAAGCTGAATTATTTGTCCTGCAGCCCATGACCCTTTTTTTCCCTTGTCACCTTAATTTCATGCCAACCTTTTCTGGGGCGGCCGGGTGCTCCCCCTTCAGTGCAAGAGCCTGGTGCTTGCCGGCGGTGTTGCAGCTCCAGTTCTAATCTGTGTCGCTGGGGAGGATTATTGGCAAATTTGGAGAGGTCATCTGAGCCGCCCTAGTGGGAGGACGTGAGCTACGGGAAGTGGCGAAGTGGCAGGCGAGCTAATCCACCAAGGGCCGGAAACAGCTGATTCTTGAGAGTGTTAACTGAATTGCTAACATTTAACACTGGGGTGCGCTTCCAATAATAATTCAGATCACTGGCTCTTCTGAGAAATGGGAAGGTCTGACCGCCCTGGGCCTGCTTTCCCAGGGAGCCACAGGAGGAAAGGGCTGGGGCCGAGGGCAGGCGGCCACTCACGCTTCTCATGGCGCAGAGAGGGAGGCAGAAGCCCTCGGAGGGCCGCGTAGAGTCACCCCACAAAATGCATTGGAAAGCCACTGCACTCCAGACACTGGAGTAGCAGACACGGCCCCTTCCTGTGAGTGCTGTAGAAGATGAGGTAGGTGGTCGTCCAGCGGACGGGTATCAGTCATTCAGCAACCATCGATCGAGCCCGCCATGTGCCAGACACTGTCCTAGCAAGAGAGAGGGCAGCGAATGAGGCGCACTCTCCCCTCTCCTGGCGCTCCCGTTACAGGGTGAGGGAAGGGGAACAGATGATAAACGACATAACCTAAGCAAAACACACCACTTGTTAGAGAGCAGTAAGAGCTATGGATAAACATAGTAAAGACGGGACGGGATTGATGGTAGGAGTTGCCATTTTACATCCAGGGGTCGGCGAAGGTCTCAGAGAGGGTGATTCGAAGGAAGAGCAGGGCAAGGGAGGGAGGGAAGGAGGCATGGAAATATCTGGGGGGGGAGTGTTTCAGGCAGAGAGAACAGCCAGTGCAAAGGCCCAGAGGTGGGACCATGCCCGGGGCGCTTGTGAAGCAGGAGGCCAGTGCGGCAGGAGGAAGAGAGAGTGGGAGAGCTGTGGTCGGGGGGGCAGTGAGGGTCCAGACTTCTCCTGACCCGAGTAGACCAGCCGTGTCACCCGACCTGCGCTCTCATGGACCTGTCGCCCGCTCTGTGTAGAACAACACAGTGGGGCAGGAGGACCACTGGGAAGCCACCAGCACCCCCTTCTCCTGCCATGGGAGTGAAGGAGAGGGAGAGAGTGTGAACTCTGGACACTTGTGGACGGTGGAGGTGGATGGGTGGGTTGCATGGCAACAGCAGAGAAAGAAAGGAGTTAAAGATGCCCTTTGTTTATTTTGGGTTGTTTTGTTTTTTGTTTTTTGATTTTTTGCTAAGTGGCCGGACAGAGTCACCTGGACGCAAGCTGAGAATCCCGTGGGACCCGGGGGTCCTCTTGGCACCGGGGCGCATTTGAGAGCCTCTCTGGCCTACGCAGGGTCCAGCAGGCGGTAGCCGTTTGAACCCGGAGCTCAGGGACAGGCGTGAGCTGGGGCGTTGTTAGTGGACGTGGGGTGTTCAAAGCCAGAGAGGCCGAGGGAGACCGTGAATGGCGTGAGCACCAGCAAAGCCGCGGGACGGAGGGAGGGAGCTTGTGGCTGTGGCATGAAATGGGCAGGGAGACGGGGAACTGGCAGGGAGGAAAACCAGGCTAATGCGATGTCTAGAGGCCCCAAGTTCGGGGTTAAGGTGGATGAACTACGTTGTGTACCGCTGGCCAGCTAAGAAGCGTGACCTTTGAGTCTTGACCACTGAATTCAACAAGGCGGAGCGTCGATCTCTTTTAACCTCTGCTTTCATACCCCTTCAGTCACCAAAATCACTCATTCATCCATCCAGAATATATCAAGCGCTGTGACAACCGGTCTCCAAGAGAGTCCCCAACAGTTCTTCCTGCCACACTGAACAAGGCTGACCTGGGAGACCGATCAGATGTAGCAGCCAGGTGTCAGATAGTGGCAGTGATTGTACAACTTGGTGAATATACTGGGGGGGAAAAAAAGTGCTGAGCTGTGTACTTTGAAAGGTGAATTTTATGGTATGTGAATTTCTCTTAATAAAAGGAAAAATATTTATGGTGGAAAAGTCATGTCACTTACCACAATACATATAATAAAATGAGTTATTCTACTTAAAAAAAAAAAAAAGACAAAGACATTGTGGCTGCCAGCCTGCCCTCTCTTTCACTCACTGAGGAAAGCCAGTGTCATGTTGCGAGAACGCTCGGGGGCTCCTGGGGGTGGCTGAGGTCTCCTGGCAGCAGTTCTGGGGAGGACCGCTTTCTTCATTCGAATGCACACAGTGCATCGTATGCCTGAGCAAAGCAACAACACTGGTCTCTTGATACTGAGGGCGTTCCAAATATGCCACCCCTGTAAACGACAGTTTGGCATATTGGCTATTTTGAGTCAAAGGCCCTTGAAAAACAGCAGGTGCAAAGAGGGCTTCCACCCCACCCCCTTTTCTTCCAGAAAGCAGGAGAGAAAACTCGCGCATGAAAAATGCCCTCTTTGCACCTGGAAGACAAGAACATTCTCATCACCAGGGATGAGAAGTCAAGGCCAAGGAGAACCTGCACAGCCTGTTCACAGTACTCCTCACCAAAAACAACGGAATAGACAGCCCTTCTCTTCCTTTCGTCTCGCGATAAATTTTAGTTACTTTTCCCCAATTACTACTCTTTGTTCAGTCCGGTGTAGAAGCGCGAAGTCCTGCCTGCTTCTTTTGGGCCTTCGTTTTTCTCCCGTGGAGGCGCTCCCGGGCTCGTGTAAAAACATTATTAAATACAAGGAGTTGCGTGCTTTTTTCCCGTTAACCTGTCTTCCATCACCGTAATTCTCTGGCCCAGCTGGAAGCCTGCAGCGCGCAGAGGGAAAGCTCTGCCCGCACTATTACCTTGTGTACCTAACAGCCACATTTTCTTTTCTTTACAGTGAAATGCTGTTAACATTGCTTCCCATGCTTTGTCCTTAGATGTGGTTCTGCGCAAGAGAGGACCGTCGTCAGGGATGGAGGCCCATCTGAGGTGCTGGCCTGAGCCTTCCCAGGTAGGATCCAGAGGGAAGGTCATGGTTATGATACATGTATCTCAGGAAAGGCAGTCAGATGTTCAGAGGATGGATCAGCCCTAGGGGGTGGGTTGGGGGGCAGGACTGAGACTCTAGCACTGGGGCAGTGGGTTGGCAGGCCCCAGAAGCAGGGCAGGGACCTCCCGCCTTCCCTTCAGTCTCTCTCTGACCACATCCCTGTCTTCTTGGGTCACCCCCCGTCGCCCTCACCCCGTTCTCTTGCATGGCCAGACGAACTCTGGGGGAAGCAAAAACACAACCGAGCCTCACTAGTCACAGTACAAGAAAAAGCTAAAACTGCGGTAGCTCGCATTTCTTGAGGATTTTCCTCGACTTGCTACATATACAATATATATACATAAACTATGACACACGTATATATACAGGCACATCCTTAAACCAGCCCAATGAGGTGAGCACTGCTATTAGCCCCACTGTGTAAATGAAGAAGTAAGGTGCAGAGAGGTTGAGGAACTTGGCCAAGGACAGGGGAGGAAGCCTGGGCTGGCCGCAGACACCCACGTTTTGGATTTCACCTGCCTAACCGCTCTGCAGTCCATTGAAAGGGTAAGAACAAGTGAGGGGCATTGTTAGAAGGCTTTTTAAAGACGTGCACATTTGACTCAAAATACTCACGCGTCTGGGACTGTCGCAAGCCACTGTTTCTCCTGATTCTGTAGACTTTTTAATGCTAAACTGTTGCACCACCGAAAAATCATCGTTGCAGTTCTTTAAAACAGCACCGTAGACAAGGACAATAACATCTCCCCAAGTGGCTCTGCAATGAGTAATCGCTAATGACAAATAAAATTTCAAAGGAGAGGAGGGTGGCCGTTCGAGTAAACACGTCCTAGACACGGGGCGTGTTGGGTAAAGGATTGGAATGCCACAGAAGTCTTTTCAGCGTGGCTGTACAAGAAAAGGAGCCCTTAGCCAGCTATTTTATGTTTGATCATGTCCTCCTGGTAATAAATGTGCAGGACCCCTACTGAGCGGGCTCCTGGCCCTGCTGGAAGAAGGCATTGTCCCCAGAACATATTTCAATTTCAAATGCGTGCCTAATAAACCGGAGCCCAGGGCCGGCAGAATCCTCTGCATCACTGGAGGGCGATTTCACATCACTCCCTCTCTTCGGAGTTGTGCAGCCGGGCTCTGTCCGCCGCCCCCTGCCCCCAAGTCTGCCCGTCTTTTCTCTCTGCAATCTGTTAGTGGCAATTAGCCTAAAAGATGTACCTCCGTGCTCTGGCTTGGTTTAAAAAGGCATTAATCTTGGTTATGGGGAATCGTCTATGCTAATGTGTGTTTTATTTTCAGCAAGTCTTATTGATCTGCACTTTCCATTCTTCCTTATTAATGCCCAGCAGCTCAACTTTTAAAGGGTCAGATTTCAAAGAGACTGCATCCCCTCCTTGGGACGTGCACCCCCCACCCCATATTTCTGGTAACACAAGCAGGGTAGCTGGTCCCTGATCCATATGCATGGATTGGTCCACGATAGCGTTGCGCAGCTCTGGGAGCCAAGGAGAATTTCTCAGGGTCCCTGTAAAGCTTTTATAGAGGCGGGGGTGGGGGCAGGGGGAGTAAAACCACCTTTTCTGAATTTGAGAATCTCTGTCTTCTGTTTTGGGACTACCTAAACTTAACGTTTCAACAGTTGCCTAACGCCTGTGTCATTCTGCTGCTCGAGGAGATTCCAAATGTCCCCACTTCAGTGGCTCTTGTTAATGACAGCAACAGAAACTGAAAGGCAAAAAGATCATTGCAACCGATGAAGTTATCTACTTAAAATAAATTTCATATCTTGAAATAATTTTAATGGGACAGAAAAGTTACAAAGTCCGTATTGCCAGTTCCCACACGGCCTTCATCCAGTTTCCCCTAATTGTAACATGTTACGCGCCAAGGCACTTCCGTCAAAATTGAGAAGCAGGGGTTCCGCTGGTGCCCTGTGCCTGGTGCCCTTTGGAGTGGGTCCTGTGTTCCAGGACCCACTCCAGGCTTCCACGTTGCATTTTTACTGATTTTTTAAAAATCTTGTATTGTTTCCCTCATGTTGACTTCGCTACCACATCAGGTTTTTTCGTTCTTTCCTGTTTGTTTATTTATTTTTGCCATTCCACTAAAAATCACGGAAGAGTGAATCTTCTGGAAGGAACCCTAGAGCCTGTTTATGCCAGTATTTTCTGAGCCGTGTTACCATCCCGCTGGTGGTGCAAACGAGGTCATTTTAAGTGGTGCACGAGCGAGCATTTCTTACTTAAGTAGTTATGTGTGTATTTTAGTGGCCTTCGAAAAACTTGTGACAAGCCAGTAAGGCCATTTTACAGACATTACTCCCAAGGATGAGGCTAAATGTAAAAAAAGTGCCCTGATATAAAGACGGCTCCGCGGAAAGCGTCAAGCGAGTGAATGTACGAGCGACTGGTCCATGAGTGAAACTCCGGGAGAGGAGAAGTAAAGGGCCAAAAGTGGGAAACGCTGGTCTCTTTCAACTCCTTCCTTATGCACTTGAGGAAACTGAGGCCCCAGAGGGAAGGGGCACGCTGCCCGCCACCTTCTTCACCACTCACTCCTCCCTGGGTGGCCCGACCCCCATGGGGACTGCACTGCACTGCGCCCAGCGATGGGTGTGAGTACAGGTTGCAGATCGTTCTGGCCCGTGAGACTCGAGAGCGAGGCTGCCGGGGGCGGTGGGAGAGTTTCCCTTCGTCTTAACAAAGGACGCTGTCGTCAGTAGCGGACACGATCAATCAGCCACGGCCCCTCGCACAAGGGATGCCAACAGCCATAAAAAGAACTACTTCTATGTCCCACTCCAGAGCGATCGCCCAGGCGATCCTAGGTTGGTGGGGAAACCTGGGGAAAGTGTATATGGTATGCCACTCTCCACCTAAGAATAGGGGTGGGTTATAAATCCATATACATACCTGCCTGTGTTTAAAAAGAAATAACAAAAAGATGCACCAAAACTTGAAAAAACTAATTACTGATAAGGGAAGGGAGAAAAACAGATCAGAGGGGCAGAACGTCTCTCAAAACTATGTGGTTTGGTAAATATTACTTTGGTCCCATCTAAGTAGTTTGCATAATTAAAACTTAAATTCAACTTTAAAAAAAAATAAATCCCCAAAATTTGAAAACAAAATGAAAAAACCTAATTAGAGTATATTTCCTTGGTAGCATAGCTACACAGAGAGGAAGGATTTCAAGGGACTTAACATACCGTGATTTGACTGTGTGTCCTTGGTGGAACATGTATGCCCAAGGACAAAAAGAATTGCAAAAATGAATCTTCAAATCAGTTTCCCATAATTATATTGTTGGTGGTTACACTGGTACCACTATTCTTAGCCAGTTATATGTAAACCGTGGGATAAGCAAATATTTGTGTCCTAGGTAAAATCGGTACCGTAAAAAAAAAAGCCTTATAAAAAATCTCATTGCAAATTAATATGCATAATTCTATAAAATGTTGGAGAAGGCAAGTCACTTTAATAAAAATCACCCATAATCTTACTATGAAGAGATAAGCAGCATTAACCTTGCTTGTCTTTCCACTCAGTTTTCTATGCTCAGCTATATCCTTCTTTTACAGAGATGACCTCATTCTGAATATATGTTCAGTAACCCATTTTTCGAATTTTTTATTACCGCATGACATTCTTTTCTTATCCTGAAGTGCTTTCTGCTTCTGCTAGATTATATACTCCATGAGAGTGGGACCTTTGAACAATATCTCTCCAACCTTCTTCATGTACCCCAATCTCAAATTTTTCCATGTTTGCCTAACACATGTACAATTATCGACTTAACTCTTTTCCTCTAAAGCAACTCCCGTTTATTTCTCTCAACCCTATACTGTCGTCTTCTTGAAACTATAGGTTTGATAAACTAGTCGTATGTGCTTCCCATGCGAGTTAATATAAATACATAACTAGTACAATTTAAATGTTCATCCGTGTACGGCGGTACAGCGTCCTGTGTGCAGGGAGCGACACGTGTACCACCTTTGACAAAGTTCTACAGCATTCCTAGTTCGAGGCTGAAGAGATTTTTGGTTTTTTTCATTGCGGTGTGCCCACTCTGTGCGTTTTCATGCCCTGCGCAACTTGCACAGCCAGCGCCCCAGTCAGGACTCAGAAAGGCTCCCCTGGCCCCAAGTTCCCTCCCGCTGCCTCTTTGTGGACCTGGCCTCTGGACAGCCCGTGGTCTCCTACTGTTGGGCCATCAAGTCGTTTCCTAGTTTTCTCTTTGATGATTAACTCGCTTCCTTTCGGCATTGTTGTGCTTGAAGCCCTCTGGGATAGCTTCAGATTGTAATCAACCTGAAGTTCCTAAGCCCTTATATAAATACCCAGGCAGACATAACTTATTTGGCTTTTCTTCTGCTTTCATTCTCTGTCTCCCCCAAGACTTTACGCCTTTGGAAAGAGGCCCTGGTTTCTGTTGTTCCTGAGCACAATTACATAAAGACAAACAGTATACACGTTTCAAAGATGGAGTTTCTCAGATCTAACACGCGATACACATGGACGCCTGGTCTGGGTGGGGGGCTCCTCTCCCCAGCATTCCCTCAGCCCCTCTAAATCCTCTCGTGGTTGGCAGTCCAGCCCGTATGCTAACAATACCTCCCGGTGAAAGGGCCATCATCTCTCACGAACCAGTGCCGTGAAAGACATCACTCATCCCCTGCTGCGCTCTAAAATGATCGCTGATAGGCCTTAGAGCCCTTCTCGACTTAGCTTCCCAGGCACTCGGTCGGAGTCAGCCTGTCAGTGGAAATGTATTTGCTGTTTTAACTCAGTCCGAGGTGGAGGTTGAAATGATGTCTCCGTCTAGACCTGCTGGGTCTCTAAGCCCACCAGTCTTCGATCCTCACACCTGAGTTCACTTGTCCCCACCCGTAGACCCTGCTCCAATATTTACTTAGGGTGGGAGGAGGGTGTGGCTGAAAGGGGTGGCACAGAGTAGTTCTTCGGGGTGACGGAAGTGTTCTGCCTCCTTATTATTGTCACGGCTGCACGAGCTGATACATATGTCAAAACTCATCCAACTGTACCCACTCCCCCCAAAAGTCAATTTTAAAAATGGCTCTGACCGGGTAGTAGAGTTGTTTGGAGCGTCATCCCAATACTCCAAGGTTGCGGGTTTGAGTCCCAGTCAGAGCACATACAGGAACCAACCAATGGACGCACACCTAAGTAGAAAAACAAATCGATGTTTCTTTCTCTCTCTCTTTCTCTCCCTTGTGCTCTCTCTCTCAAATCAATTTTTTAACAACTCTAAGAAAAAAAAAATATGTTTCCACAAGTGAGAGTGGGAGCTGCTGTTACACAGGGGCCCCCAAATGTACTCTCATTTATAAACAAGAAGCAGTGGACCAGTTTCCAACTTGAGTGCTTCACCTCGTTAGGCCCGTCGCTTGGCGTCCGTATGTAAGTGAACTTATATGCTGACCCCACTGAGGCTGGGGAGTGTTGGTTAAGGGCAAAGCAAGCTGTCCGGTTCTTAGCTTCCTCTTTTGGCCATAGGTGACCTCGTTTTCTGGCAAGCAGGGTCCTTTATGGGGAGTCATTGTTAACTGCTTGGGGACTTAAGAGCATCCTCATTGCTTCCTGAACTCTGCTCACAGAAGCATCTCCTTCACTCGTTGGCTGCCTCCGGGCCTTGGGCCACAAGGGTGCTGCAAGAGCCACCCTTCTGCC